>KN892227.1:26110-36261 GCA_000934455.1 Apostichopus parvimensis
CTGTAACTTCAATCCAGATTTGAGAGCTGTGAAAAACCATCTTGAAATTTTTTTGCAAAACTTTTTTCCCAACTCATGGAGCTGAAATATAAGAGCAAAAATACTGCACACCCAAAACCAAAAGATTCTTGTTTCATTGCTTCTCTTTAAAAGCTCTTCTTTTGTTTTCTAGCTATGAAAGTATGACTAATACTACAATTTCTTCATTGTTGTCCTTAATAAAAAAACTAACAAACAGAAATTGCTTTGGAAAAAACGCAATTTCTCGATCTCAAAAGTACTTTTTGACTCGTTAATGGAAATGAGCTGCGTGAGGCCTAACGGTGGTGTGTACTCACTGGAAGATATCCTCCGCTTTCTAGAGCACATCCGCACTCTTCTAGAGGAACGCACTTTCCGTCGGATAAACGTTGACCTTCGGGACATTCGCAGACCTCAATACATTCTGCCGGACACGTTTCAACAGCTTCTCCTATACAGGTGAGCGGACATCCAGAACCGCAGTGGTTGTAGACGGTACCAGCAAGACAATCAAAAGCTGCACCAAAATTTATATTGACAGATAATAAAATTTGATTCAATTCTCCACTTGATGTGTTGAGTTCTATTTGACTTGTTTCTTTATCCATTGTCATGATGTCATGAACTCATAGGGTATCTAAAGTCATGTGACAAAGATAATAAATATTAAATACACAGTTTCCAAAAATTTGGAATATGTAAAAGAGCAAGAATATTATTTGGTTTCATGGAATTTGAAATACTGTAAGTGTGGACAGAATTTACAAAAATCTATCTTCTACCAATCAAACCATCCACCTGTCAGTTGGTGACAATCCCAGGTTAGACAATTTTTTCCTGGGATTGCCACTAAAGCAGCATTTTGCGTTTGGTTGCCGTTTCTACTTTTTTGACATGTCCATCGATTTTTTATTACATATATTAATCACAAATCAGCAAACTAAGATATTAGCCAAGTTTTTCCCTGCCAACAACGTTAATTGGCGAGTAATTAAGGATATTTGCAGATAATGAGAAAAGTGTCCACGACAAATTCCACATTTAAAATTAATCGCATACAGTTCTCCCAAACCCACTAGTTTGAATTCAACCAATCAGAGATGCAGGTTTACTTATGAGCCGTTGCTAAAAATAGATTCAAGACTTTGCGTTGGTACAACCAGGGAGTTGTTATGGAACTCCCTGGTACAACTGCCGTATAGACTGTACACAAATCAAGCATGGTGTTGTATTACGTATTGGTCAATGACGTTCGTAGTGTTTAAATATTCATATTATGGGCGAGGTTTATTGGGATCCCAACGGAAAATATCTTGGAGTAAAACAAAGTTGAAAGTTGCAAATTTTTCCACTTCTATGCCACCATTAGAAGTAAGATTTAAATAGATAAGCTAGTTATGTATGTCGTTATGGCATAGTGGAGTCAGTGAGGTTGAGAAAAATCATAGAAAAGGACGCAAAATGCTGCTTTAAGAAGTTGCAGAACCTTGCATATTGCATCACTAGGGAATCATAAACCAGCTTTATTTGTTCCCAGTTAGAAAACAGCAGAGAAGGGTATTCAATAGAACTGAGTTGAGTGCCTAACATGTGACTAACGTAATGTAATTCTGAGGGTAGCATTGCTTGAATGTGTTAAAATGTAGGGGTAATAACAATGGTTTACTATACCAAATTGCAATGACAAATAATTGTCATTTCTTCATATGAACAAAAAAAACTTGCCTAAAAGTTGCTCTTGTTTATAAGGAATGAATCATTTTTGATTGGGTAAGGAATGAACCATTTTTGATTGGGTAAGGGTTAGGGGTGCATTTGGGGATAGGGGTGGCATCTTGGGTTAGGGGTGCAGTTGGGGTTAGGGGTGCATTTGAGGCTGGGGTTGTATTTGGGGTATGATAAGTTCTTAAGCAGCTATTTCTCTGTTTTAATACTTTGAGGTCAAATCCTGTTCTAGTAAAAAAACATTCTTTTGTTTCTTTTCCATCACTTCTGACTTCCCAGTCAGTTTTTCTTTGTTTACTAAAACTTGTACTTATACTTTTAATGCTAAGAAGATTTCACAACTGCTGTAGGACTTTCCAAACCTCATGATTTTGTTTGACCTCTGACATTGGAACGGCTCAAACCTGCCGCCGTGGAAGATTGCATGAACACGTCTGGGTCTGTACTTACGACATTCTGGGACTTCCTTTCTCCAGTCACCTACGTTGATACCAGCTTCTCGACAGACCGTGTTTAAGACCGCCAGGTTTGAGCACAGAAGTGACTGATCTGGAAGGGTGGCACACAAGTCAAATTCGCAGGTCTTCTTGAGTTTTTCCAAGTCGACTTCACCGCTGCAAGCTGCAAAAGGCCCTTTTGTAGATAAAATTAATGGAAAATCACAAAAAGTCAGTATAAATCTATACAAATACTATCCACTTATAAATGGTGAAAAAAATGTCATTTGAAAATGGAATCATTTAAAAAAAGGGAGGGAGGGGGGGGGGGTGTATTAAGCTAAGAATTGATTAAGCTAAGGACTGTGGAGTCTATAACCCTAATCCCTAAATTGATTTGTGAGCTTTCTGGAAGATTTCAAATGAAGATAATGCATTATATTCAAATTCCACCAGTCAAAGTTGAAACATTGTTTACCATTGAATGTTAAGACATTTTCATGTCATGACCTACTACATTGTAGGTAATAATGAAAATTTCATTTGAATATACAAAGTGGCTATTTTTACGACTAGTCGTAACAATAATTTCCGGTTACGCATGCGCAGTTGCTTTAACGTGGCTATTTTTACGACCAGGAGTACTATTTTTACGACCAGGAGTAACAATAATCTGCGGTTAGGGTTACCCCTACTACAGGCGCAGTTGCTTTATTTACGTTACTGAGCATGAATTCGCCGATGTCGTAAGAATAGTTTATAAATAATTGTTAGGACTGGTCGTTAGAATAGCCACGGCCTTGAAAATAAGATTCTCTTCAAACAATGACGCAAGTCTGCAGAGTATTTTGGATTCATTCCAGCCCAACAGGTTTCCAACTGATTAATGTTAAGGAAATCCCCCCCCCCCCACCCCCGTGGATAACTTGTAAGAATCAAACGAACGGCTAATTAAGTAAATTGAAATTTTTATTAATTTTTTTTTCTTCTCCAAATTACCCTCAGCTCCGTCGAATACTCCACACAATCTCTCGGCTTCCTCGCGCTTATCCTTGTTCTCCAGACAAGCGTCGAAGGGTTTTGGGGTTGCACACTCATCAAGAGCAGCCCATTCCTTTGCACATGCACTGATGGCTTTAGCATCCTGTAGGAGCAGATAAATACACTAGTGTTATGATACTGTTGACAAACTAATTGAGAAAGAAGGGGTGGGGATTATGGGCGAGAGCATGTGTTCCCTGTTTTGGGATTATGGGCAAGAGGATGTGTTCCCTGTTTGGGATTATGGGCAAGAGCATGTGTTACCTGTTTGGGATTGTGGGCGAGAGCATGTGTTCCCTGTTTGGGATTATAGGCGAGAGCATGTGTTCCCTGTTTGGGATTATGGGCGAGAGCATGTGTTCTCTGTTTGGCAGTACTCCATACCATCTATTGATTCTCAAAAGAGAAAATTTGACAGGTGATCAACTACTTGTAAATACATGGGACAGGGGAAGGAGGGGGGGTTCGGGGAAAATGGGAGGGATTGTTCCCTGTTGGTGGTAGGTTCTTCAGGTGTATGCCATACCTTCAAACTAGTACTTCAAATAATACAAAAAATGAGCATACCAACTAACTACTTTTTAGAAGAAAACAAATTGAGAGCTTTATCCACTTTTACATAATTTATAGGGGTAGATGAGGATAACTCCCCCGCCCAATCCCCTTCCATAAAACTGTTAACCACACAGAAAATGGAGCACATTAGTAAGTGAGCACAGTAGAGAAAGTAATGATTATTAAAGTCAACACACATTAATAGAAACTCAGTTAATAACTCTGTCCTGTTCTAAGTTCATGCGGGCAAACTATTGCTTGTGAGTCATTCCATTTGACAGATCAAACAGGAATAGGGGTTTGATCCAGAGCATTGTGTTGAATATTAATGACGTCTTTTGTGAAATATGACAAGTAAGAGAAATAGTAACCATAGTTAATAATAAGAGATAAACGTCACGTACAGTTCCTTCGCAGTCGTTTTCGATGACTCCGTCACAGTTGCCACACAGGCCGTCCACGTTCTGGCTGTAGGTGGCGCTGAGGTTTATAGTAGCCGTCGTGTCTTTGAAATTAACCATCAAGCCGAAGCTCGTGACGAGTATCTAAGAAAACAGAAATGCAAATCTTTTACCCTAATGAAAGTGAATCATTAACGCATGTTAAGTACCTAATACAATCAATAATCAATAATGTTTATAATTGCTCACACGTATCCATGTCAGCATCAAAGAAGTATTTTTCTGTACCTTCATTTTCAAAGCATATTTTTGCATTTTTACATCACAGTTGAGTACTTAGAAATGCTCTACAGTGTGAACCAAAATATCTTCTCAACCAACACAGTACCATTAAGCTGGTTATTCTAGTCTTACCGGTCATTAACAAGTATGACTTCTGCCCCGGTTCTAATATACTAATCAGTCTAATTCCTTAATTACTGGTAAAAGGCACATCTGCTCCTTTGACTTTAAAATGTCAAATTATCATTAGGATGAATTCAAAAACTGCATAGAACAAGAGCTATATGGACAACTTTCTTTTTAAAGCAAAAAAACATTCCTTCTGAACTGGATGCAACTTCACATCATAAAAAAAAACTTCTTCAGAGTAATATTTCATGTCCACTTCGAAATCTACTCGGGTAAAGTTCTTAGGCTCACACTTCCATTACCCTTCTCATCACCACCTTAATCACAAAAACATTTTTGGGTTTCAGGTTTCACTACAAATTTCCACTTCTAACCACAACAGCCCTCCCTTAGCACCCCACCCTCTATCCCCAAAATAAAAAAAATCTTCATAAAGGAATTCTAGGAAATCAAAGAATAAAATTAGATTCTAAATATGGTAAACTGCAAACCCACTGTAAAGTTTCTGGTTTAAAATTATTAGTCTAAACATTTCTCTGAAATTTTTCAGTTTTGTGAGAACCTGTGACAACCAAAATATTGTCATATTGAGGGATTAATTGAACTATGCCATCATTCACTGCATTCGACTATTATCATTTTATATCATTCTCTCTCATTTAAATGTGACTCTTTACTCCCCACCCCCCACCCCACACACTCCCCCCCACTTCATCTTCCCGTAAAAATGACAAACCAACACTTACAAAGGCACCATCAGGCAAGAGATTAATAGAAATGTCTTCACCCATGTAAGGAGTGGCGACCTGTTCTCCGTCGACATACAAAATCTGGTTATGCATTTTGAAGTCTTTCCCACTCATTTCTAATCTGATGTAATTCAACAGACTGATCTTGTCGTCGGGTCGCTCCTTGTGATAACGTCCAATCAAATTGAAATCGGGCAGGCTTGAATCTGCAGCCTGCTCGGCTGTGTGCTGCGCTAAGACGTATTCACATTCTCCCTGGAATGTGAACTCTTGTCCGTCGAAGGTCAAGTGGTGAGGCTCCACCCACAAGTTACACTGACATTGGAGAGCTGTAAATATTTGGGAGAGGGAAGAGAAAGAGAGATATAATAAGCACCGATCAAGGAAACCAACGAACCAGAACAGATAAAAGAACAAGTAATATTCTTTCCAATAGCCAAAAAAAAACAAAAAAACATAGCAGATTATTCCATTTACACAAACCTCTTCTGAAAAAGAAAATTCTTTCACCTGTAACTTGACACAATGATGCTTGGTGTTCTACCAGGCAACCAGTTTATCAACACCTGACAAACACCATGATTTGCTTTGTGAACTTTTGGAGCATACGTTCAACAGTTAAGATGTTTTGGATTTATTAAATGTCCTCATTATCCCCCCTCATCCCCCCCACCCCCAGAAAACAATATGCCGGAAAGTCAGAGATCGGTCACCCATGCTCAAACTTCAACAGGCATATTATTAGTGGCACTATAAATGTTATTTCCCACACCGAGATATTTCAATTGTACTATTTAAAACTGATCCTGAATGAACTATAACTTATTTGAAGGATCAGAAACACTAGCAAAAAGCAATTTTGAAAACTTGTAGCATTTCTTATAGCGAGCTAATCTTTGGGCTAAAATAATATGGGGAGAATCAGGTTGAAATACAATTGATCTCTCGACTTACTAAAAAAAAAAAAAAATGCTCATAAATTAAATCTCATCCAATTCAGAGTCATGCATTTCTCTGAAGCAAACTGTTCATTTTAAATGTCAAAGAGTCAAAAGAGATACTGTTAACAAATTTGCTTAATATCAATGGCAAAGAGCCTATGTTTAGGTAATTGTATGTTGGTCGGTAGGCCTGAATGTGTCCTATTCTAACTTCATCGGCAGACTATTTTGAAAACAGTAATCCCATAAATTATCAATCATAATAATAAAATAAACATCTTACCTGTTTCACAGTTTTCGCCTTTAAATCCTGGAGGACATTCACAGGTATAACTCTCTGAATCACCAAGACATGTCGCTCCATTTTCACAATAATTTTCAGGACAAACTGTGCAAAAATGATGAGACAATATTAAATTGTCAAAAATTGATCTCTTACCGGTAAGCATCGCATTTACACTCCAATCTAGCTTTCAAAGTAGACTGGAATGGACCATTCAATTAATTTATTAGTTAATCAATCAACCAATTCCTAGTCATAGTTTCTATAATCTTGGAAACAGACTTTGAGCACACAATATTTCATCAATTCATTATATTGTACTCTCCAATTTATTCTTGGTTCAATTTGTACACAAAATATTACATCAAATTCTTATAACTATGACTAAAAGTAGGATCCTACCTTTGACCTCTATTTACATAATGTTCATGAATTACCTTAATCAAGCAGTCATCTACATATCAGCTATGAAGTTCAACCAAGCTGTACTTTCCCAGTTATCGTATTTACAAGGATTTAAAATTGTTACCCTCAGGTGACTTTTGACTGCTGCCAAAAACAAAATAAAAAACTCAGAATGGTTTCTTGAACTTACTGAAAATAACCTACTCTTTATAATTATATTTATAAATCCAGTAAAGATACTTACCAGTAGGACATTCACCAGGTGTGGATGTTAAAGTTTCATCTTTGCAAAACGCTACCTCGAAGAGACATTCATTTTCATAAGTTACTCCATCAGAGCCGCAGATGGGTTTGAAAATCCTTGGACATGACTTATCACATGATACTTGTTCTAAACAAATGGAAACAACATATACAAATTTTTACGGGATTAATAATATTTTAAGAACAAAACCCACTCGGATATTAAGCTCATTTAAACATATCTTTGACTTTATGTCGTGTAATACTGCAAGTTGTGTTTTATTCTTTGTATCATCTGTTCTGCTTTTGTTTCTTTTGTTTCCTTTTTTTCAAACCACTTTCTCTGTTCATAAATTTATTAAGCTATTTGGTTTCTCAAGTTCTTTCAGTTCTTTACTTGTAGCATCTAACGTTTGAGTATAAAAAGAGAGAAAAAAATTCTTATGATTCTGTTTTCTGATCATGAAGCAATGGAAATCAATATCTTATATAAATAATATTTTAAGAACAAAACACAATCGAAGTTGAAGCTCATTTAAACATCTCTTCGACCATGATCAAGATTATGATCATGAAATAAATTTTTGGATCTTTAACTTTAATAGTGTAGACTTTGCAGAGAGTAAATCAAATTTGCTATATTTATAGCCTTGCACCAGGCAAATTTCAAGAAAAAGATTCAAAATTTGATGAATTTGTAAAAATGTTAAAAACTGTGAGCAAGCAGTATTCGGGTATAACAACTGTATGTATTATGGATGTTATATAAGAGCTGATACTTGAAAAATAACTGCAAACAGTGACATTTGCTCTTATGCTCATGAATTGCTCAATGAGAAAACCATAATTTGACAATATGGTTATGGCTTATAACTAAACTTAAGCAGATCTGGCTTACAACACCCTTATAAACACTATTAGTTTATCGGTTGTTTCTCGTAATAAACCATCCAACTGTAGAGTTTCTCTAATGATTTTATCCGTCTTCTGGCACAGGGTGTGGTTATGAAAGGTCATAACCAGTTTTAGTGCGCACCTTATATCCGCAGTTTAACAACTACCAGGGAAAACTTTAAAATCATTTTTAAATGGTCACCCCTTCTAGTCACATTCAGAGCTGTAACTTCTTAATCTTCCTTCAAGAAAACCTTAATAAAAAACTACTGAATTAATAATTTTGTATAATTTGTAGGCTGCTTTCTTTTGTCTTTTCTCTCTCTGTCTTTTGTTTTGTTTTTTCTTATTGCTTTGTTTTCCTTATTGTCTTCTTTGTTTGTTGCTTCTAATTATGTAAATGACGGACTGGAATGTAAATGGCGGAATGGACTGGAATGTACCGTTCAATTAATTTATTAATTAATCAAATAGTCAATCAGTCAATTCCTTTTTATGGTGTCTGTAGTCTTGGAAAACAACTTTCAGCACAAAATATTTCATTAAATTGTTATATTGTACTCTGCACTTTATTTTTGGTTAAATTTCACCCAACAAAAAATATTACTTCACAAGTGTATTCTCCTAGTTCTCCATCTGTACAAGTAGAACCATTTCCACAAAGGCTCAGAGGAGCAAGGAGTAGTTGCTATCATGAATCAAATCTACAGTATTGATGAAGGGTTTTCCCAGTAGTCAAATGCTTCTAACATTTTATAACAGTTTTACAATTAACTTTCATCTTCAGGTCGAAACTTTCACGATGATATATATATATTCTACATAGACTAGGGTGGTATGTCATGCATAAGACAATGGTTATTTTCTACATAGGCTAGGGTGTCATGCATAAGAAAATGGGCACATGTTTCTAACATTTTTTAACAGTTTACAATCAACTTTCATCTTCAGGTCAAAACTTTCAAGATAAAAGGTGAAATAAATTCTACATTACAAGTCCAAATTTCAACTTAGAGAAAATCTATTTCAGACCATTGTATTCACTTCATCAAAAATTGACTTACCAGTACATTCACCCTCTGTAAAGGTTAAAGTTTCATCTCTGCATTTGGCTCCAGAAGTAAAGACACATTCATTGCCATAAGTTTCACCATCAGAACCACAGACTGGTGCATATATCAGAGGGCAAGCAGCATTACAGGATTCTTGAGAGGGGAACAAAAAAACAAATCTGTTCAATAATTTTGAATTTAAAAGGTATACATAATTTGAAAACAAAAACAATTCCATCACAACAACAGCTGACAAAATCCCACACTCGACATAAAAAAAAGGAAAAGAGTTCCTTTGACGAAACAGACAAAGACACTACTACTACCATCCTAAGTAGAAGTAGAAGTAAGCCAGAGATAAAACTGACAATGGGTGGATATTTGCCATAATTCATTTACCCGCACATACAACTGTTATTATAATAAGAGGCCGCATCGCATCGGAAACACTTAAGAAAGACGAATGAAACTTATTGTGTGTAGTACATGACCAATCCACCTATAAAACAGACATTGACCGACAGACAAACAGGGTAACCGTCTAGAAGAAACAGACCAATGCCAAATTTACTGTCTTGAATTATACTTTCATCTCGCTTACCTGTTTCACAGTTTTGACCTTCGAAGCCAGCAGGACATTCACAGGTGTATTCTCCTTCTCCATCCGTACAAGTAGCACCATTTTCACAAGGCTCAGAGGAGCAAGGAGCTGGTGCTGCGATAAAAAGACAAGTTCAGTTTTATTGCAAAAATAAACAAACTCCAACAACAATGTCACTGCCCTAGTCCCTGCACATTGCACTTTTATAACTGTTTTAAATTTCACATTAGGTAGCTTCACCAACTTTTAAGTAAAATAAACTGCTGGGTGAATGATATTTGCTATCGGTAGAACCCACCCCTTGTCTGGTGCACATTATACAAATAATGAATGGTTATGAGTGCAATAGTGCAAATATTTCATGAGTTGAAAGATGGAATGTTCCATTCAAC
>KN892228.1:4700-18105 GCA_000934455.1 Apostichopus parvimensis
TGGTGAAATCGTGCATTTCTTAGGGGTGTCCGAAATTCGCAGTGTTCCAAATTTCGCAATACTGACTATACCCCTCTTATAGATCCAGACAAAACAAAACAAAAAACCCTATTCACTGCAAAATGTTTGAAAATCATAAAGGTCATGTGAAGTAGAGACCAAGTTGTCTTCTCTATGACTGCAGTTGGAAAAGGGCAAGTCATCACATGTAAATATTCTAACCAACCTTTCACATTCTTTTTTTCTTGCTAATGAAGTTGTAACTTTTCTTCCTGGTTGGTAGTTTGTAGTTTGACTTGAAATGAATGGTCGGATGGATATGCAGGATGAGCTCTGGATTAAACCAACAGCTGGGTGTGGTGCATTGAAATACTCTGGACAATGAAAGGGCAGTAGATCAATGTTACTAACTTAGTGTGCAATTCGTGGGGAGACAGGTCAGTCCGGCTCAACATGAATTCACCGTACACATGTACATCCCGATCATCTTTTAGTGGAGTAGTCGTGCTTGGATATCCTTTAATTTAAACTTTAGTTCTTGCTACAGAAAGCGCACTCTTGATGAATGATCTAAACCACCTGCAAGATAAAGATACAGCTCAAATCAAACACCAATAATCACTCACAAGAATAACACTATGTATAAAACATGAATGACTAGTACATGGATCAAGAAAGTTACAGGAAAGTTACCCTCAACAAGAAATGGTTCTTTCAAGAAGAATGAGCAAGGCATATAAACCAATGCAATGTCAGACCTCCCAGCCGCTCTTCAACAAAATAAATGTTTTCTTAAAGGTTGTAAATGAAGAAATAAAGGTTTTTAAAGGCTTCAAACATGCAAAAATAGGTTTATAAAGGTCAAAAATGAAGTTATTTTATAACATACTTACCATCTATGCCCATTTTAACATCATCTGTGGCCCTTATTTAAACAATCTGACTTACATTAACTTTTGTTTGTGAATCTGTTTTTGTATCACTGCATGAATCATGCCTGGCTGTCCACAAACACTTAATGGCCAATGGTTAGCATGACTGAATACAATATTTCTACTCTAAACTAAATCTTTCAAAAAAATTGTTGAATTTAAAATAAAAGGTTTTTAAAAGTATTTTTGAAAAATCATGAGCCGTTCTTGAAATAAAGGTTTTTGAAAGGTTTTAAAGGTTTCGCTGGGAGGTCTGCAATGTTAAATGTCACTCCGAGATGACCCCCCACCCTCCCATTCTCTAGATCTATTTCCAATTAGAGTACATCCTCTCCTAGATACTAGAGCTGATCATCACTCCCCATAAAACATAACTGCAAGCATCAAAAGAGAGATTGGAGGGAGGGGGGGGGGGGGCTATAACTTCCCCTTCAAATGAAGACTTTTTTTCACATTTAGCAATTCTCTGCTTGCTTCAACAGTTTCTTCTCTCTGTTTTATTGTGTCATGTTACAGTGTTGAGTAGAGGAATGACCCTACTTAAAACCAGACAATACAAGGGACATAAGCCTTCCCAGAAGACTTTGAGATATCACTGTCAAATTTGAGCGCATGTTGTGAGTAGAATATAATAATGACACATGGGAATACTGAACATTGGAAATTTGCTCTAACACCTTCCTGTTCTTGAAAGATGAGACAACAAACAATTTAAATGATTGACAAGTAAATATAAAAGCTTCTAAAGCACTTGTTGAATTTCAAAGTAAGAATTTTTTTTTTATATTGTATCTTAATTCCCCTGCGTTAAGGAACAATTAAATATTGATTTGAAATCGTTTTTGTCTGAATAGGTACATTTGAAAGGATCCAAACTATATTTAACTTTGGTTACAGCTTACAGCTAGAAATTCGCTCTTCAGAAACAGTATAGCAGAAATGAGAAATCTCTGATTGATGACTTTACTAAGCTATGCAATAAACATCCTGAAGTAGACACACCTCAATCTAACTAAGAGATCTATGTGGTTACAAACATGTGATTCGTCTCAATTAGCAAGTAATTAACGGTTTGAGGTTAATCATAATTTAATGTGTTCTGCTTCCTTTGCTAACCCGAAAGTCTGTTATGCATAATTTCCTTATTCCTGATGTAATCTAGAGAGGCCAAAGTACCTTATATCATCCTGGGAATGCTAGAATATGGCACATCAACATACTGAGAACTTCAACACACTATGGATACTGAAAAGTCAGTTAATTGGAAGTTTCAATTTTTTAATCAAAACTGAAACTTCATTGTGCCATGCTATAAATATAAATATAAATATCCTCTACAGTTGGTCTTTGTGTGATATGAAATTAGTTGCATCTTGGAGTTTGAAGAAGACAACTTTTACACAAAAATATTGCTGTATTATTGTAGGTTTTGTTTCCTCAGGACTACAAACTAGCAAGCTATATCTATTGGAATGAATGATCAGACAGTAACAAGAGGCATCATTGCTCGATTATTATATCATAAATCTTTCAAAACTTTTGGCACGAAAGATTTCTCCAGGGAAGGAAATTGTCACCGATATCCCTAAATTACTTTCATTCATTAACATAAGATTAATACTGCACCTTTAATGGACAACAATATTGTTTTGTACTTTTCTTTCTACATCTTTTAACATTCTATGATACTTAACGGTAACAGCACATACCATTCTATGTTAAGATGGAGTGGCAGCCTTGAGAAAGAGGCTATCACTGGATTCAGATTCCAGTAATCTCATCCTATCAGCGTCGTCTCCTGCAAAGTGCACAATCACATCCGTATCAAATATAGTTCGATGAACGTTGATATCCAAGAGCTGTGGATTCGACCTGCTCTCCGCTAATCTGTTAAAATCAAAACCAAGCAGTCATAACAACAGTCCCTCAGACGTCCAGGATATGATCAACATCTGCACTGCTTGCAATTCTTAAGTCTAATAATAACCCATTGGCATAATGAATATTATAACTTAACAGTTACTTTTAACCTACCACTATCTACGCTACCAAACGCACGCTTGGTCCCGGGTTTTAATTCATTCCCCTACTCCCCCATACTTCCCACCCCTGTGTCTTCCGGGTAAAAGAGGTATGTTTCTCTCCCTGTTAGCATATATCACCATGAACATGAAACACTGGCTATTTATAGATCTGCAAACTATTGCCAGTTACTCCATATTTGTATGATATGACGACTGCTACTTAATTGGCTTTCCATGCTGCTGGCAGTGAGTTTATGTAACAATAAATCTCACTGGTTATTGTTGATGAGTTCTTGTTGAAGAGATTGTAACAGCCAATGAATACAACATCTAAAAGAACATTCACAGTCTGCACATAATTACTGTAGCCTACACCAGGTGAACAACTACACTTTGTGACATGGAGACACCATAGGATCTTTTGAAGACCTTTATTGGATGAGGGAAAGTGCTGAAGGGAGGACTATGAATGCAGTATACTAATAGGTTAATGTCATGTGCATGACCGGCGGAGGGGGGGGGGGGGAGGAGGGTGTGAGTCTGTTAAAATAGGGTTACAGTGTATCACTGCTTCCAAATTGAAATGTTCATTAACAAGTAGATATGATATGAAACAAATCTCTCTCGATACACAACTTGATGCAACTTGAGATGCTTTGGGTCTTCCTAGCATATTTCAAGCAAATATAACAAAGAGCTTTAACTTACTTTGAAAAGCAGTCATCCAAGTCAGGATCCTCTATATGCTAAAAGAACAAAAATGATTGATTGCTTGAATAATAAGTTTATTTATGAATGACACAACAAAGCATTAATTTAAGAAGAAACTAAAAAGACAGGTAAACATGATAAGTAAAATCTTGTTACAAATCATTCATAACCAAGCCAACTGACCTAATGATTTGTTGCCAATGTTTCTGAAAAGTAACTTAATATTCACACTGAACACAAGATTTTTGGCCACTGTTTACAATAAGTCTTTTTGCCTTTGTTGACGAATCCAACATGTTAGATGCAACTAAACATAACAGTGGATTTACAAATTCAAAACTTAAGGATTTGAAACCAGAGAGACCCTTGAAGAAGTTGGTAGGATTTTCATGTATAACAGATGGCATGTAACAGTAACAAATCAAGCTTGAGCACGTACCAGTTTGGGTTTTGTTTTAGCTACATTTCAATAATCATGATTTAATTACATGTACATTGATCCAAAACCTGCCAAATTCTTTCCATAGGAATCATCAATAGATAAGTAACAAATTAACCACGTAACAGCATCCCTGACATTTGTGGTTTCTGTGTGGGGGGGCAATCATGACAAGTTGCACCATCTGTAGCAGTGAAAGCTACCAAACTACATTCCAAAATCAATACATATCAACATCTGATGCCATCACATTTATAGTCTATCACAGACTGTGGGAGTTGATGAAATCTATGCAATAACTAATATCTACTTGAAGGTCATTTATCAAAGATTAAAATTCTCACAGTACATAACCATGCAGTTACAGTATGATTTATATACTGCTGAGTCACTCAGTGATTTCAACGCATGATAAAATATAGAGATTTCTGTATGGTAAAACCAGTAGAAGTCTCCAACTAAAAGTCTCCAACAAAATTATTCACTAGGGTAGGTGAAAGTCATAATTACAGAACCAGTGATATAAAATTCAACTGGTATCAAATACACAAACCATTTAAGCCATGCCATTTCTGATAGATTTACAATGGGGGGCAAAATTTCATAAATCACTTGAACCTTATCTTGTGAATACCAATTCAGTTATGTGCTATTACTAACTGTACAGAATGTTAACTAGAACCGAATTATTATCAGGCATGATCAGTTCCATTTGATTGTAAAACTTTAAGGTGACATGACATAACTCCCAAATAAACTCCCAAATTCTTCAGGTTTCATGCTCTTCCATGAAGCATTACTCACAAACTTAACTATAACCTGTGAACATCCTGCAATGAAACTAACGTAGCATCAAATGTAGTAAATCCCTTTCCCTTTCATTTACGTTTCTGAGAACATGAAATGGAAATTAAGCACTATTCTTTTCATAAGGTGAGCTTATTTTTTATCCTTTTTTTTATGATTATGTTTACAGATTTAATTTACCCAGTTGTTCTGGGTTCATCACACATACACACACCCACAAATTATGTGTTATTGACCATTGGAGCATTGAAAAAAAAGTAGCTACCATTAAAAGTGTACTTTGCAAATGCAGTCGTTCTTTATAATATATTGAGAGTGAACAATTTATTAGATGGTATAGAAATTAAGTGTGTGCCGCCTACATACTACATCAAACTCCCACTGAGTATACAAGTCATATGACCACTTTCAGACTAATCAGGATCCTTGTGTAATTACATTAAACCATCATTAACTATTAATATACTATGCCAGCATTCTACCCACATAATTGTAAATGATAGTGGGTAGATGAAGCTTTCAATACTGTCTACTTGTCTGGTTTATTTCCTCTCTCTCCCACGGATATTTTACTAGTTTGGAAATGAAGACGTTGTAGCTTCTACTGGTTTTTTGAAGTCTCTCAAGAGGTTTCTCTCCTATACTGCCTTGAAACCTGACAATTATATCTGAAAATTGGTGATGACAACCCTTCTTGTGTTGTAAGTGGAATTGTATTGTGTTTCTTCAATTTACTACTGTTTGCATTGTAGTTATGTATTATAAACAAATAAATAAAAAACAATAAGATCGCATTCATTTAACTTGTCATCTTTATGCAGCAGCACCAGATGCAAGCAAAAGTTTATACCTAAACATGCACATAGAAGTTATCCAAGTATGAGTATTAGCCCTGATTTATGTGTAGGATGCATGTATCTATATCTTACTATATGAGAAAAGTCACTCATCTACTCATATATCATTTACTGATAGGTTTTAAACGCATCAATTTTTAGAAAAATAAGAACTTTTTGTACAAATGGAAATATCATAACATGTCTTTTACAGTGTACGCAACTACTCTTTGGTCATGAGCAATTTTTGAAGACTCACCCAGTTTTCTAGGAGTTTTGCTGTATCTTCTGAATTTAAATATTTTCCACTTTCACCATTGTGATTGTGAATCACAATAGGGGGAGGAGGCTTTCTGTAGGCAGATCTCCGAGGGGGCCTGGGTGGAGCATGGGTGGAGGCAGGTGCTGAACAGGAAATCATGGGGGCTTCTGAACTAACAGAAAGTACTGCAGAGAAAAAAATTATTATTTGTAAGAAATGGCTAAAACAATGCTAGCATTCTGGCAATGCCTTATGATGAAATAGAATTAGCGGTAACTCAACATGTTAACTAGCCACGTGATAGCATTGCATCCTGTCATTCCAGAGGATTACGTTACATGATAACATGCAATAACTCAACATTTTTACAAACCACAGGATAACATGAATGATGACAACATCATGAGAGGACCATCAACATGACACCACCATATGGCAGCCATTCTGTTTTACCCATGTTATATTTCAAATAGTCTGAAAAATTGTGAAGACAACAACACCGAATGGTAATTTTTCATTATTCGTTCACAAGTTTTACTGACCTTTTGTGGTTCTAGGGGGGCGATCAAATGATGGAGGAGGCGGAAGAGGGGATGCGCCTTGAGAAAATATTTCATTCACATCTGAAAAACGTCTATCGTTCTCTGGGAAAGATTGGTCCTCTTCAGAAAAGCCCTGGTCTTTTGATATATTCCTTTCTGATGGAGGGGCCGTTCCAGGGATGGATTGAGGTGCAGATTTTCTGTGAGGGGAGCTGACACTCTCTGAAAAGATCAGACCACATATATTATAACATTGTTAGGTACAGGTAATGTCACACCAAAACATTTGGCCACACATAGTCACTGTGATATTATTCTCTTCCGCTTTTCAACATTTTTGGATTGAATTTCAAACACTGCTGTGAGTGACTGAGTACATATCTGTTCCTAAACTATTAATGGTATCAACAGTCCTGTGATAATATCAGCTACATGCTGGACATCGTCTGGTATCATTACTCCTAATGGTGTCCTGCAGTATGAAAGTATGGTTTTATATATTAGCCTTCATCAAGTTTTCTTCTCATTTACTGGTGTTGAGATTTACTGTGATCTGAGGTTCAAAGGAAGTTCTAGTTTCTTGACCTGGGGTTCAATGAAGTACTAGTTGCTTGATCTGGGGTCCAATTGAAGTACTAGTTGCTTGATCTGGGGTCCAATGAAGTACTAGTTGCTTGATCTGGGGTTCAATGAAGTACTACTTGCTTGATCTGGGGTCCAATTGAAGTACTAGTTGCTTGATCTGGGGTTCAAATGAAGTACTACTTTTTTTGATCTGGGGTTCAATTGAAGTACTAGTTGCATGATCTGGGGTTAAATGAAGTACTAGTTTCATGATCTGGGGTTCAATTGAAGTACTAGTTTCTTGATCTGGGGTTCAATGAAACACTACTTACTTGATCTAGAGTTAAATGAAGTACTAGTTTCTTGATCTGGGGTTCAAATGAAGTACTAGTTGCTTAATCTGGGATTTAAGTGTAGTACTACTTGCTTGATCTGGGGTTCAATGTAGTACTAGTTAATTGACAGGAGATATTACATTGCAAACAAGACAGAAACTAGTAAGAGTGTTCAAAAGGTAAATCAATCAGTCGGATATAAGTTTGTAGTTCAAAAATAACATCTGGTAAGTGTATAATATTAGTTTTTGTATTAATTTACTGCAAATAGCTTTATTTACCTGATTCGCCGCTGTCAGTTTGACTGTCTGGACTATCAGAAGGACTGTCTGCCTCATCTCTGCTGCCCTCGCTAGAGGCTATGCTATGTTCATCATGTCTAACTTCATCCCAAATGTCATAGGCTATATGGAATGCTTGAGCAACTGTTAAGGTTAGTGCTTCGGCCTGTCAAGAAACCATACAACAAACAAATCCCTTTGTCACCAGATGAAGATGAATTGCAGTGCATGCTGATTATGAGCAGTTGGAACAAGGTGATGTTTGTTGAAACAGATAAATGATTTTAGGTTGAGAAGGCCTTCTAGTCTACTCAATATAGTTATTGACTCTTAATGATAGATTAAGAAAGAGGAGAAAGTGAGCATGATCCTCGAAGAGGGATACAAGGAGCTCAGTGCTTAAATGCTTCCAGTAATGCAACTTAGGTAGATGAGAAAGTGCCCATGTACAATAGACTGGCAACACATAAGAGAGGATTGCAGGTAAATCCTACAGGTTACATATCTGAACTCCTAGCAAGCTTCTGTTATGTTAGTCAATACAAAACATGCTAATAGGTAGAAGGGGGTGGGGAATCCACCAAGGTCACATAAAAGAGAGGTTGTGTTTGTTGGTTACTCCATTATTAGTATTAAAACAATCTCAGTACTCAATACTACATAAGCTATACCTGAGTGTCTGAATACCAATCAAAACAGTAATAGTCAACCACACTCTCCAAGGAACAAATTCCATTTCAGAATTGAGTTCTAATTTTCAACATCCCTAAAACATGTACTTACAATTTTCCTTTTAGTGCATAAATAGGCGTAAAATTCTAAAACATCTGTTCTGGTATCATTTGCGATAAATCCAAACACTTTTTCGTGGTGGCGATCAGCTGTACAGTATGATATTCTGCAAAAGAGAAGGAGATCATACAAGTTGCTGCTACAGCATTTGTCAGATTACCAGTTGGGCTGGGATCAGTCAAATATGAAATCAGGAGGTAAGGTTAAAGCAGATACTACAACAAATGTCTACTTTGGTGTCTACAGTACCATACTAAAATCACTGTTTGCTTTTAAAGGAGTACATGGGTGCAAGCTTGAATGGGCAATGGGGAAAAGCAGATCGAAGATCACTTTTTGACCTGGATTATTCGTACAACAATCTAATCTCATTGATATATGTCTTTTCATAAATTCTTACTACATATTTGGTAATTTATATTTGTCACAGTCTCAACTATGAGTTAATTATTTCTTACTTCAGTTTGCTAGATAAATTTTTACCAATATCCTAGTGTTGCAGGTTTTCTGGTCACTACCAGTATACAAACATTTTCCAGAACCATTTACCCATTAAAACCATAGAATAAAACACTGTTAATGGACAGTTTTGAATCGCATGGTTCAATCAATTCTGATCGGTAAATTACACTGCACAAATTATCTTAACATGTTTGTTGAAATAATATTTATAAGCCTAACTTTCACTCAAGCTGTATAAACAACATTATTTACTTCCACGCCCATCTGTCTTCTGCAAAAATCTCAAGTCCCACTCAAAAGACTCCTACATACATTGTATATTTCTTTATACATAAAAATGAAACATCTTACCACATCTTTCTACAATGAAAGCATAGTACAAAAAACAAAGTTAAAGGTAAGGCAATACTTCCTGTTATAATCCAAAATGTTTTGGCACAGTGTCACAACAATGAATCAAAGTGTAACTTCTGATGTTGTTCCACATGTTATTTTTGACATTTGCAGAATCATTCTTGTGCAGAATATGCAAATGAGAGTATCAGGTATTTTCCTGAGAAAGAACATGTTGCTGCTAAATAAGTCATGTTATGCCTGTTTTGATGCTGCATTTGATTGCATTAACCCACTCAGCAAATTAAAAAACCTTAGATATTTTTTCTAAAAGTTTTGAAGTTTGAGCAAACAAGTTTGGGTAGATAACTGAATTCTGTTAAGGCCTCACCATATGTCGGTGTGTTCTTATTGTGCACACAGGTAAACGGTTCATACCACTATATACTGAGTGTCGAAAAACTAACATGGCCATTCCACAGTGGTGCCTATCTGCTGTGTTGAACCAGCAAATTATTGTAACATTAGCTAACAGTTAATGTTGTTCCCAACTTATTTCTGACAGGACTGATTGGCTATCCAATCAGAAATTTATGCAATTTCTTGCAAAACTGTTAATGAGTACCTCCACTCATTCAACCTGTAAATATTGCAATGACAACAACACTACTGTATTGGTTTACACATGATTGTGTTCTTACCTATGTATTGCTACATTTAACAGTTCTTCCTGTGTCTCCAGATCTGCCTGGACTATCCCTCCAGGAGAAATTGTTAAAGATACCTTCCGTAACTTTATACCGCTATATTTAGCCTGACGAAAAAAAAAAAAAAAAAAAAAAGCAAACTCAAAAAAATTGCAAAGTTGTCACTAAAAAATAAAGAAAATCTTGGACTTCAATAGTGTGAATGTTTTGTTTGTCATTAGGTTGAAGATATTGCAAGAAAACTTTTAATACCAAAGACAGTAAAAAGTTTCGATAAGAAAGAAGTGCTATCCACATAATATATGTCAGCAATGATTGGGCAAACCATGGCAATGCTTTAAACAAGTGACATCATTAATTGCCAGCGCTTTTGAAACTGAAGACCATAAACATACAATAAATTTATTTCAATTCAAAGACCCCCCCCCCTCCAAAAAAAACATTACTGAGCTTTCAATGAAGGCTAATTGTTACTTGAGCAGCCTATACAAGTTTGGTTCTAGTTACTCCCCTTCAAGCAGTGGCGGAGCGTCCATACAGTCAGGGGGGCGGATGCCCCCCCCCCCCGTGATGGACTCAAATGGACTGCTGGCGCCCTTTTCAGCTTTTTAGCACTTTTTACCTATTCGCGGTTATTGACTTTTTTATTGCGCTCTCATCTACCTTTTGACATTTGTCACATTTTGTTGCTGTAATTTGGCGGTGACACCTATTTATTCTTCGTTTATCTGCAAATTAACAAGGCCCGGAAAGGGTCATTTCTGACGATCTAGGGAATACCTTTACTTAAAAAAAATTTGTACGCTCCGCGCCAACCTGTGGTGGCGCTCCGCGTAGATAGTGTCGAAAGCGCCCCTACAGACCATTCTCGCCCCTCTTGACCAATACCCCTAGCTCCGCCACTGCCTTCAAGTTACATTAAACAGCCATCTTAGTAATTCTTAACTTTCATACATAAGTCTATGGAATAAGTGTAGGATATCTCATTTAAAACTGTCTTCCTTGGTGGTTCTCCAAATTAGTTTGTGACCATAAGATGATCAGGAGTATCCTAAAATATCATTTTCAAAAAACTGCTGATCAAATTGATCATTGTATGAATCTCTCAGTGTTTAATTATGTACCATCTCACAATAAACTTGTTCTTGGTGACTATCAAGTACAGAAATCTGATGGAGAGATCAGGGCACCATGGGCAGATTCGAGGCAGGCAATAGATCTACGTTTCTTCTTGGAATTAAACAAACTTGCTGGCTTGCTTGAGAACATAATACAATGAGATTGGGTACCAGCAACATAAAGTTAACATCAATTTCTTCAGACTCAAAGGTCCTGGAGATGTTAATTGTACAAACTTGTACCAACATTCAAGGATACATTCAAGGAAGAGATTAGATCAACGGATCTGAAGTCTACAGTTACATTTCTAATGTTTGAAGGCCACACAATAACAGTAAAAATTGTAGTATCATTCCAATAGTTTTGGCAAAAGATGGTGACAATTTAGTCAAGGTATCCAAAAATAAAAATTGTAAGATTCTTATCCCTGCTACAAGATGAGGGCAATAGTCTGCAACTAAGGGTTTCCATGGGGAAGTTATTAGAAGCCAATGTATCAACTAGCACTAGATGTAGTGTGCAGCCAAATTTTTAGGTAAACTTACATGTTATTCAGATTATTTGAGTGTCCTCTGTGAAAATCCATCTTTAATTAGGTATTTAGTGGTCCACAAATGTCAGAAGACAACAGTATTTCCCTTTGCATTCACTTAACATGCAAGACTTTTACAAAGAACTCTTAGCAGCTTTGTAAGCAAATGGTATGAAAAGATGGCAGAGAGTACCAACAGCAGCTATAAACACAAAATAGAGATACGATACCTCATGAACTAGTCTTTTAACTGATGACGCTGTGTGAACCTCGTCATTTGGCATATCCACCAGGCACGATCCCAATAACTTCACATAGAATGGTACACCCTCAACAATGGGCTCATTAGCTTTAAGATCATTTTCATATCCTGCAAAAGAGACGACAAATGCAAGAAGTTAAACAACTGTCAGTGTTACAGCAGACAGAGGAGTCATAGTGCTGATGATAGCTGCAGCCCTCCAATATATATCCATTCCCTGAATGTTTAGTCTGCTGTCAACTCATTCGTGAGTGATGGGATATAATATAACATAGATTTCATGCTAAGCAAATATAGGAAGTCTTCAACCATGATAAGTCCTTGATGAGTCTGCATAACGAAGCAATAGACAGCTGTTTCCAGCATTGTGGTTTTATTACCAGAGAGAGTAAGAGCAATTATTACCAACCTTTGTGTATATGTGCATGTATGTTACATTGGCTGCTACTGCATTGCCCCTACAGTGTTTTACCATACAGTATTTCATACAGTATTTTACCATGTACAGTATTTAACATACGTTCCACTGCTTATGAGTACATGTCCAATTACTGCAAAGTTAACTGGCAATACAGCAGTAAACTGCCTTACCGAAAAGTTTGCAATATGTGTTATTAAAGAAAACATGTTTATTGACTTATGTCAATTGTAACATCAGGGCTAACACTTTGACGACCGGCTCAATTATTGATGGTTGTCCATTTAAGAAATTGATGAAGACCATTCATGTTTGTGAAAATACTGACACTCTATTCCTGCCATTAAGGTTAACGTTGCAAATGCCTCAGTTAATATAATAATCTCTCAGGTCCCTATGCATGTACAGTAGTTCAACCTATCAATTAGCTTATCTTATCATGTTTGATGACCGATCAAATCTACCAAAACTGTTGCCAGTGAATAAAATGCTGTTAAACCCATATATTTGACTGATAACATGTCAATATGTAAAATCTTAAAAAGAGTCAAACTGAATTTCACTTACATAGGACACAATTACACTTGAACTGCAAACCACAAACCACAAACTGAAGGGTGCAGGGAGTGCTAAGGTTGTATGGAGATGGGTGAGTGAGGAAGCAAACTACTAAATGTAAACACTTTTGTATTAGCTATTTAAGTCACCTGCACATTTAAAACCTTATCAAAATTTTATGAAAGTGTGTCCTTCCATTTATAATTCAATTAAGGAATATAAAGGTAATTCCCTTTTGAAAACAGTGCCGATCATCATGTTTATAAGGCAACCATTAGAAGTACTGTGTGTATTAAATATGGTAATTTGGTAGGCATGTATTGTCTACCACCATCCTGAAATCTTATGGATCTCGTAGTTAGTATCAGTACTAATTATAAATGAGCAATACACGTGTTCCATACATCACATGCAAGCTCTGTAACCATTATGAAACAGTCCACAATTTAAGTAAACTACAATTGGTCAAGTGGTACAGATAAATCTATG
>KN892228.1:30077-40658 GCA_000934455.1 Apostichopus parvimensis
ACAGTCAATACCCACAACACAGTGTACATAGCAGCGATGGACATCTCAGGTCTAGAGAAAAGATAACAAGGTATCACGTTTCATTACTGTCTGCAATTTGTAGCGACAAGAAAAAAAATTCACTTGCAAGCAACGGAAAGTTAACTTTTTTTCAGAGGGCGGCACGCGGTTTGGGGCGAGTCTTTAATGCCTTAAAGGTAAAAACACAAAGTTCTTTATGGCTATCTACTTACTTGACAGGCAGTTGCGATCTAATGGCTCAAAAGATAGGAACGAACGCACTGGGGCCCTGGATATTGGGGTCCTGGTTCAATGAATAAGCGTATTGATATTGATAGCAATATGATGGAACTAGTTCATATGGAGAGGTAAACTAAAGTATCATCTTCAGTTGACATAGATTTTGTGGAGAAAAGCTTGTCTTGTCTGTTTTTTCTATCCAAGGCGTTGCAAAAATATATGTCTCTACGAAATAAGAGAACCCCATATATATTCCTCAAAAGACAGAGACACCAAGAAGTGTATCTTACGTACGTTGTTGCGCCCCTGATGCAAACAAAATTTCGAGTTCTGATCAGTGCTAAAGTCACATGGTTAGCAAGATTATGCGCTCATGTGAACCAATTTTTCAAGGTATTCATACTTTCTATTGACATCAAATGATCTTTGACCTTCACAGAAAACAATAGGATTCTTGTATTCACTATTTAAGGCAGAAACACATCAAATATGAACTTCCATCAACCTTTGCTTTTGGATTTATGTGTATACAAGGTTTTCAGACAGTGACCTCTGTTGACCTTTGACCCCACGCATCTACTTTACATAGATACCTTTGGCAAGAAATCAGAACTGGAAGCACATGTACCTAGATGATGACATATTATTTTTCTTCTCAAGTCCTAGGGACTATAGAAGCAAGGCAAGCCACACAAATCCTGCCTAATCACACATGTTGCTCCTTCCAACCATTTCAAGCAACAGTTCCAATTTTTATAGTCTTTGATATAAGATCTTTGAGCTGCACTGTTATATCTGACTTGGACTCAGATTTTAAAGTCACAGGACTCAGATGCAAAGACTCCAGTGAGCTGGACTTGACTGCAACATTGGTCATGTTTCTCTCATTGACTGGTTGAACATGATGGAGTGTATGTGACTGACTGAAAACAGTTTGGAATTCTGTGTATAGTTCTGAGAGATGTTATATGACAGAGTCTCAAATCCTATTAGCATACTCCCTGAACGATATTATATACATAAACAAATAATAAAGAGATAATTTAAATTCTGATTATAAACTAGAGTTTATTTTCATCCATCATTACAGTTCTTTACACAACTTAGAAATATTTATATCCATTTGCGTGCAATGTACAAATATTTACACACAGTAAAGGGATGACTGAATTTCCATCTGTATCTTGGTCATCAAACACCAACACAAGGAAACCTACTATTGTACATAGAGAATTAAAGGTTCAACTTACAGGCTGGATATCCAGTGAGCAGTGAATTGCACGAATAAAGTCTCAACGAAACTATGGCATGGACAAGTTTCAGAGAATATCACTGAGACAGGCAACTACAAATATGACTAATATTCCAGAGGTGGCAAAAAGCAGATCTACAAATGTTGGCAATGTGCTTCTCCATCAATAAATTAGAATCGAACAATACTCCAAGATTTCTAGCACTAAATGAGATGTCAATTAGTTCCTCACCAATTTTGATTTTGTTGACAGACGACGATTCTGTAGTAAAATTCCTGGACGACAGGAGTACAAGCTCGGTTTTCAAATCATTCGATAGAAGGAAATTGTTTGCCATCCAATCCTCGATATCAGAGAGATAATCCTCACGTTTCACTTTTGAGGAATTAAAATCACTATTCGAAATAGATACATAAATTTGTGTTTCATCCGCTTAAAAGTGAAATCTCACATCATGCTGACGAAATAATTTATCTGATGGGGCGCATATACATGGTAAATAACAGGGGCCCCTAACACAGAGCCTTGTGGAAGACCAGTCTCAAGCTTGGAAGTATGAGTGGAACACTTAACACTTGGAGTGTGATCACTTAGATTAGACCGTATTTTCTGTGTATTAGATTATACAGTTCAGTCACTTGAATTGACGAATCTCTACTCTTCAAAGGATCATTTTCTCAAACATTAAAAGTGTTACAGGAACACATCCTTGAATAATACTAGTGTTTTCTAATGGTCTACAAGATATCAAAATTAGTTTTGTGCCTATTAACATCCTTTAATGATGATGGGTTAGGAATACTGATGATAACTAGGAAGCAAAACATAGACACTAAAGGTAGAATTATTTGACATGCAACACAAATCCAAGACATGCATATAAATTATCGCCACAAACACTCCTAGTGGAATTAGGAATGTATTTAATCAAGATTAACCCCATTTTAAAAGACAAATATTATCAAAATATCAAGAATTTGCTGATCAGAAATGGATGGACAGTTTAAGTCAAGACTTACAGTAGCTAAACGAACATTAACCGAAGCAATGAGAATGATGCAATGTTAAACATCATCTTGGCTACTATAAGACCAAAAGTCACCGATAGTTGAAGGTGTCATGTATTGACCAATTGCTAAAATCCAATTGACCATGACAATACAACTGTTCCACTTCTTCCTCATCGACCCCACCCCCCCTCCCCCACCCCAACAAAAAAAAATTGTAAAGAGTAAAAGTCAAAAGAATTAGCAAATGAGCTGAAAGTATCAAATCTACATTGGCTCATATCATATAGTGTATACCATTTGAATATCATTATGCTTTATGCATAATGATATAGTATGATATTACATCCACATCTGCACATAGTAACATATGCTGGCATTTGAAGAGTCACACTTTATGCAGGTCACACTTTATGCACAGAGTCATGAAAGGAGCAGTTTCCCTTACATATTAAATCAATATATCAGCCATAGAACTTCTGGGAATTGAATACGGTCATATAGTTTACCAAGAATAATTATTTATTACATAAATATATCATAGCTGGACATCTGGGAATTGAATACAGTTATATAGTTCACCAAGAATTATTATCCTCTATTATCTTATTTTGACGTACAGCATATTCCGTATAACATTTACATTTGTGAACACAGTAATCTCCAGTAGGCTTGATTACACAAATTCTTTACTAGCTGGCGCAACTTCCATCCAATTATCTAGACTGCAAAAGATTCAGAACACGGCTGCTCAAATTTGTCAAAGTAAATATGCTGCCATGACTCCAATACTGAAAGAGCTGCCTTGTTTACCTATAAATCTATGCATAGATTATAATATCCTCATTTTGGCCTTCTGTGCTATTAAATTTAATACCACAAGCTATTATGTGACATCTTACATCAACAAACTAAAATAGGCTGGCCATCGAGATCACAATATCTTAACCAGCTTATTGTTCCTGTGTCTGGTTTGAAAATGATTGGGGACCACAGCTTTTGAACATGCTCCCCCACATTTGTGGAACTCACTTCCAGTAGATCTTTAGGTATCTGGACCCACTTGATTAGTCTTAAAACTCATCTATTTTTCACATTAATGTTATTAGATGATTTCTTTTTCTTTCTCTTTTGTCATCACCTGTAAATTATTATTATTATTATTACTATGATAGAGCGCTCTGCCAAAGATCACAGCGCGTAAAGCGCATTGAGCAACTTTTGTTGGATTCTGTGCTATATAAGGCTAAATATCATATTATTCTCAATTTCTTAGTACTGCCTTCATACAAAGAACTAAAGAAACTATAAACTTAAGTTGTGTAACAGAATAGTTTTAAATGTATTTAAGAAATATAGAAAATATATTTAAATGACCCTGACTGGGTAGCATTGGGGTAATTCATTTCAAGGTGTTTCAAGGTGTTAACATCATAGCACTAAACTTTGTAAGATAAGGACGGATATTACTATAACATTCAAAGGTATGCCGTAGTATCCAATGTACAAGGTATTAAATTATTAAAAACTGCTTCAAAATGAAATAGAGATACTTCTTTAAAAGTAAAACTTTAAAGATGTATAGTACAAGAAAGAGCTAGAGGGCTGACTTCTAGGAAAGTTTGATGGCTGTCTCTTGAGCAATCTGGACAAACTTCATCTCTGGATAAAATTCCTTATAAGTGTGTATTATGTGATATAATTAACATATTTCCTGTATAGTTATACTGACCATTGCCTCTTGTAAATGCCTTTATTCTATGTTCTATCTGATACAGAATCAGCTTAATATTTGATTGGCCATACATCAGGCTGGGGGACGTAACTTCAAAGAACGACGCAGGTTTTTGATTTGGCTTCATCCCCACCTCTTGGTTTGGCTGGGCTTACTGGATCTGTTGACGATCCTTCATCAACTTTTTTTTTCCAAAACTGCCAGGGCTGTAATTGATAAAAAATATATACATAAAAAAGATTAAAATAATGGCATTTCTATTCTAGTTTTACATCAACAAATAAGCTGTTTGTGTGTGTGTGTGTGTGTGTGTGTACTAGACAGATGTCACATTCATAAGAAGTTGGTGTGTAACAGTCATCTATACATAAAATTGAGAGAAGTTTGTGTGTAATAATTATCTACATATAAAGATGAGAGAAACTTTAATACAGAGTCTTCAAGCAGATGTTTGGAAATGTTTGGCTGAAAAGAGTATTACTTATTAACAAAGTTTAATAATAAAACATCACAGCAATAGATTACAACTAGAAGTAAATAAATTAAAACAAAATGATAAATGTAAAATTTGTGAGCCTATTTGTAAATTCGAGAATAAGACACAGACTCTAAACTATCAAGAAAATCAGCCAATTAATCATAAGTCCATTAATTTTATTTTTTTATTTTTTTTGTGTGCAATGTTAGTCTCTTCCCAATTCTAGTAAACAAAGCAAAGAAAGTAAAACAAGATTCTGCTGTTAAATAAGGAGATAAAGATTATTGGAAAAGACCCAAGCAAAAAACAAGTGATAATTGAGAAAAAAAGTACACACAACTGGTGAGCTATTTGTCCATGAAAGAGAAATGTCTATTACATGTAAATGAAACTGCTAGAGTAACAAACAGTAAACACCAAAGGTCAATCTCTTCACTCACCCCTTCTTCTGCACCCCCCCCCCCACCCATGCCATCTCACCTCGGTGACCAGCAGTAAATTCAACTTTTGTCACTGGCAAAGTGAATTTAATACTGTTTTACAGGATTTAATTAAAACTGATTTACAGGATTTAGGTAGTTATTGTCATGCATGTTCTGTATTTTATTAAAGGTAATCCTGTTATTAATCAGCCACTACTACATTAAAACACATTCTACCAAAAGAATTATGTCATTTTTTTGATGATTGCTTACGACCAGCACTTTATAACCAAGCTACTGTTTGCCTTTTTGCTATTTTATTACAAGTTAAGTTCTCATCAACATCAAGGGTTGTTGTATAATTTTTCTCCAAGATTAAACTTACAGAAATCATCCAATCCACGAAAACAAGAAAGCATGAATATAAGGTAAAAATAGAGGTAGAAAACAGGAAAATAATCAAAGTAAATAAAACTGAGTGAGTGAGGGCATTAACGGTGTTAGATACCAATGGGTGCAGGAAAAGAAATATGCAAGAAAAACATGCAACCTATTGAACACTTAGAATGAATAAAATCTATGAAAATCAAAGCATTAATAAACATGCCAAAGTGGAATAGACCAAACATCATAAACTTTCACACTGGCTGTCAGCATAACACTGTGTAACAGACCTGTTATCAACATTAGTGACTCCATTAACTATGAAACAGGATATCAATTTTAAGCTACATAAAACATGTTCTTGACATTTACCTAGATGTAACAGGATCTCAACATTACACTATGTAACAGGTTATCAACATTAAACCAACATAACACATAGTTTAATGTTGGTTTACTATGTAACAGGTCCTCAACACTACACTATGTAACAGGTTATCAACATTAAACTATATAACAGGTTATCAAAATCAAACTATATGTAACAGGTTATCAACATTAAACTATGCAACAGTATATCAACATTAAACTATATAACACGTTACCTACATTAAACTATGTAACAGGTTATCAAAATAAACTACTTAACAGGATATCAACATTAAACTATGTAACACGTTATCTATATTAAACTATGTAACAGGTTATCAACATTAAACTATATAACAGGTTATCAAAATCAAACTATATACAGGTTATCAACATTAAACTATGTAACAGGATATCAACATTAAAGTATGTAACACATTATCTATATTAAACTATGTAACAGGTTATCAACATTAAACTATGCAACAGTATATCAACATTAAACTATATAACATGTTATCTAGATATTAAACTATGTAACAGGTTATCAACATTAAACTATGCAACAGTATATTAACATTAAACTATATAACACGTTATCTATATCAAACTATGTAACAGGATATCAATATTAAACTATGTAACAGGTTATCAACATTAAACTATGTAACAGGATATCAACATTAAAGTATGTAACAGGTTATCAACATTAAACTACTTAACAGGTTATCAACATTAAACTATGTAACATGTTATCAAAATTTAACTATGTAACAGGATATCAACATTAAACTATGCAACATGTTATCAAAATTTAACTATGTAACAGGATAACAACATTAAACTATGTAACATGTCTTCACATTAAACTATGTAACATGTTATCAACATTAAACTATATGACAGGTTATCAACATTAAACTATTAAACGTGTTATCAACATTAAACTATGTAACAGGATATCAACATTAAACTATGTAACAGGTCCTCAATATTAACCTACATTGTCATGTTCCAAAGTTGTTGGAAAAGATAAGTTAAAAGGAAGGACACAACAATGATGTATACTGGTGCAATATAGATATTGTGCTCTCTGCTACAGCTGAGATGTGACTGGAGAAACAATAGGATGCATGTACAGGGTGCAGAGACACAGATAACCTATGACCTTGATGATGTTATTAGTGTCTATTTTGAAACTTTAACCAGTTTGAGGTGAGAGGATGGTGGACTGGTCCATTGTGTTGCTAGGGGTGCTGCTATTAGGGACTGGCAGAAGATACACATAGATATAGTTTGAACATTACAGACATGAACTACAAAGCACACAATAACCCAGCCGACCACCATTGTTGTATCTCCAATTAGCTGGATTGCCACCAGCAAACTAATAAAACTAACGCGAACTTCTAATTTGGAAATAACTGAATCGATCATTTTCTCACCTTTCTCTCTTCCTCAACATTTGTTGGTGCTGCTGGTTTCTTCTCTTCTATAATCTTTCTTTCATCATCACCTTTTCCTTTTATCTCCTCACCTGGAATCTCTTTCACTTTCTGTTCCTTGATTGATTTATTATCTCCTTTTTCTTCTGTTTGTTTATCTTGTTTAGTTTCATCTTTGACTATTTTCTTGTCTACCTCTCCACCTTTAACCTTCTCATTGCTCTCATCATCATCATCGTCATCGTCATCATCATCGTCATCGTCATCATCATCGTCATCACTATCGTCATCATCATCATCCTCATCATCATTCTCATCCTCCTGTTGTCTTTGATGTTCCACTTTTGTGACTTCACTTTTGTCTTCTTTTAACTTTGAAGCTTGGGCGTTTGTTTCCTTGGTAGCAATTTCTTTACTTCCTAAATTTCAGTCAGAGAAAGGAGATGTAATAATCACAAACATGTTACCCTTCCTGCCATCAAGTTTCATTCAATAAGCAAAACTGTCAGCAAACAAAAGAGTTGTAACTATTCCCCTCTTCTCCATAATCCCTCCGAGGCAGGCAAGAGAGTAGACAAGAATCAGAGACTCAACTAACTGTTTTATAACTACAGTAAAAGAACCTAACATGTTTCCAGTTTCTTCAGTTTGATAAACATGACACTTCTCTCATGACTCATTACAACACTGTTAGGCAATGAATGCAAACATGGTTGTACCACCCAACCCCCCCCCCCATCCCACCCCCTGTCCATCCTCCCCTGGCATACAGACATACACTTCCAACAATATATGTGGATAAATAATAAAATGTATCAATTGTGTGACAGCTTGTCATACTTGTAATGTATTTTCAGTGGGCAACATCCTACAGCAATGTAGTCATAGTGTAGTTGGGCCCTATACAGAGTTAGGAATCAGTTGTAAATGTCCAACTTACACAGTTTCTGTCAACTGATTCCTGTTACATAGTGAAACCAGTAAGATATTTTCATTATAATTATAGGACCATATATACTGACATTAAAAAGTATCATGGCAAAGCAGCTGCTGTTTCTATAATAATTTTGAAATATATCTATTACAAAATGTTTTGTAATGAAATGTTTTATACGCAATGCTGAAACCAAGCTGATTTGCCATTTAATGGGAACACCAAGAAAGTCAGAGCATTCAACTATGCATTGACCCATAATCTAGTCAAGACGTCTGTTTCACAGCTACGTTATCAGTAAAAGTTGGGAAGATTTGTTGTCCACATTACAGACCAATCACATTATCTTACACAGTTTTCACATTGACCAATTAACGATGTTTATGAAGGAATTGTAAGCGAACCTGTCTTTTCCGTTGGTTTTGAAGAGGATCTGGAAGGAGCCTCTTTCTTGTTTTCTGGAAGAGCCTGGCAGAATGAAAAAGAAATTTGTGTTTACTGTCTCATACTTTACAAGGAAACTTTCACTGCAGTGCATTTCTTATGGTTAGCAGCCAATCAAAATAAGGAATGAAATTCTGTGGTACACACAACTGTATTGGTACATATACAATTATAAATATAAATAGAAAGGTCTATTTGGTTGTAATCAAGAATTGTAAAGTGTTGTAGTAATGTCAAACAGCCCCTTAAGTGGAAAACTAGTTAGGAAACCATTTGTAGTCCTGAAAAGTTTTGAAAGGATTGCAAGAGGACTACACCCCTGATAGGAGATCACCACCAGTGAAAGCTAAGGTATAAGTCCTTCTGAAGAGTATTTAATGTGTTCCTTTTAATAATAATCTGCAAAGACCTGATATAGTTGATGAAACTATGGTATTTACCTATTAAACTAACTAAGTATAATGTTCAGACTGCACACATTACAGATTGAATTTATCTGATTAAAGCATTGAATTAGTTGTTAAAAAATAATGGTAAGGTCTCTAACACTAGAAGAGGTTCACTGCTACATTTATTGACAAGGCAGAATACTGTGGTCTAACTACATCTATCTACACACACTTTGACTAGTAGAGCAGTAGAGCATGAATGTGCTATGTCCCTTCTGTCAGATTGGAGTCAAAAGATGAGTGACTCGTACATTACATCTAACAAGACATAAACAAAAGAAACAATCCTTTAAATCTTGAAATCTTTCATGAATGATGCACAGTAGACATGATAAACATTAATCAATTACGTACAACTTCACGTATAAGAATGATAGATTACACCTCCCAAAAGAAGAGAAACATTAGTTCTTGAAAGCATGAATACATAACTCCAAAGGTTTGCTTGATGAAATTAGCGAGTGCAACACAGCAGATGGTATGAGATAAGAAACTAAGGCTGATACAGAGAGAACATAGTATTTCTTCCTTTTCTTGTCCAAAGTTGAAGCAACTGGTAGCATAACACTAACAAAGACTTACAAAACTAGGCTAGCAAATGATATGAAGCATTTCTTAGTAATTATTAGTAAAGCATATGTTGTAAAAATGCTCCAACCTATGAAGTTTTCAGTACTATTAACTACAGCAGTTAATAATACAAGAACCCATTTATCAATCTAGTGAAAACTTTGAATTTGCAGTATGAGATTTAGCTGAATTCTATACTCTCAACACTTTTCTTTGATTGTAAAGCAACTCATTTATCATGTTAAATGACAAGAAGTCAGCTTTTCTTCCATACTGTGACCTTGACAGACAACCAACCTTGACGTCTGACAGCCTCAAAACAAAAGTCAGTCTGTTTGAGGGACCACTTCACTACTTCAGCATGTCTGATAGTTCAGCACTGAAATCTAGATAATCAAAACCAGCTTAAAGTGATCTACTTTGAAGGTGTGAAGTGTGAGAATGAGAATGATAGGAAAATCAAGTTTGCGGATGAGTGAATGAAAGTCAATCATTACATGATTAGGCTGGCGTAGCAGAGCACACGCAGAGAAACAGGGAAGAGGATCACACTGCTGAGAAGGAATAGTTAATGGTGAAAGCAAGAAACATCCTTTTGATGTTGTCATAGAGAGCAGAATAGAGACAGCAGACATCAGATCATATACCTCTTGGGAACTTTTGAGATTTTGCTTTGCTGCTCTGTGAAGAGCTCCTGGGTCATCATCATCTTCACTATCATCATCATCATCGTCATCACTGTCGTCATCATCATCATCATCATCATCATCCTCTTCACCATCTTCATCTTCCTGTGCAGGTCGCTTTTCTTCTATGGCCTCCAGTCTCTGATTATTATTTTCGTCACCAAT
>KN892229.1:1620-14021 GCA_000934455.1 Apostichopus parvimensis
ACCTGAGTTAATCAAAGAACAGAAAAAGAAAACAGATTGAGAATTTATAACCACAGTTTGAAAGAACAACAGAGCTTGTTTTCTTTTTCTGAATGTACTAATTAAACTTTTATGAATAAGTAAAATTCCTTCTTGTTTGTACTTTGGGATATATACTTACTTATCTGGGAGGTAGTGATAGTACACAGGACCTAAAACCAGAACAACTGAAACTCCGAAGAAGAGGATGAACCTTTTCGACCAGAGGTCTATGAAGTTGTTTTTATCAAAACCCCAAGTAAGGTAATACTGTGGATGACAAGAATATGGAATGGACTTAATGTGTGTAAGATATAAAGCAAAACAAGAAGTTTGAGAAATTGTTAACCTGTTAGTGTTAAAACTGAGTAGAACGGTACCACAAGTATCACAAATAAAGAATTGCCTTGGAAAGAGCTTTAAAAAGTCAGCAGGTACTATGATTGGAGTTAATTCCATAAGCAGAATTGATATTGAAATATTTGGAAAGGATACTCTTTACTGTAAAGCAGCTTTACGCGTTGAAGCAGAATATCTCTTCATGCTCATTCAACACAGCTCATTAAATTAACTTCAACTGTTCAAATTCTATTTCAAGTATTGAAGGAACACTTCCTTGCATTTGTTATATATGTGTTTCTTTTAGGCTGGCATGCAAATGGTAGGTCTACTAGGCTACAACACCCAAATAACTGAATCAGGCCTAGCCTTGTATAGTTGAGGGACCTATCTTTACACCCTTTCAGAAATTTCATGATTATACTATAGCAACAGAAAAGAGCCCAACTTGAAAGTGTGCTTGAAATTGGTCTCAAAATGTGTTTTTCACTAAAACTGAAGCCAAATGATACTGTAAGTTTTCAAAGCTTTGTCCAAATCGTCACTCTTAAAATAGCTTCTTTGTGTTAGATTACTTACATGTAAATAATAGACTGTTAGTTGTTTGCGTCCAATGTAAAAAATTAAAGACATATTCCCACATGATTCTTTCAACAATTTTTTTATTGTACTTGTTATATTTGAAACATTGAAACAAACAATAGTATCTAGATTCCTTTAAGACCATGACCATGAATTTCACACAGATTCTGCTCAGATTTTCTGGTAGGTACACTGCATGAACTGTCCAAGTATGGAACTAATTTCTGTGAAGATACTGCCATGGAAAGTAGAGTTTCATAAAAATCTTGTTAAAATATGAAAACTGTAGATTTGCATGTTGGTCACAAAAATATGCAAATACTAGATATGTTGAAATTAGAGAAATTTATTCAGCAATGAGCAAACTTTGCCAGTTCAAAGTGCATCATAATTGAACCCACCATGCTAACACAGTTAAAGTACAGTTCTTGCTAATGGGTGTCATTCCGCCATCGGAGCTTTTGCTCTTTCCGCCATAAAAAAAGTTGCAATTCCGACATGTTACCACGATGGCCGTAAAGCACTTATTGTATGGCGGTAAGAGCCGTTATGTGGGTGCACTGTAGGCCTATATGCACTATATACTGCTTTGCTTCAAACAACCTAGACCCGCAAAATCCACAAAATCGGTCATTTAAATCGACAATCAGAATCGGTCTTTGTAATAAACAATCATATAATTTAATTTATTCAACCAACTATTATTTATTTGAAGACAGTGTTGAGACTCTTACAAACTTACAATTAATACTATTCAATCAACCTGTACATTAAAGACTGTGTTTTGTATCAATTCCCCAATCTTGTCTTAACTACAATTCAGCGAACCATCACACTTGAAGACGGCGTACCTGCGTATCCCAGACCTGTCAACCTGTTTGACCCCACAATAGGGAGAATAACATTTTTCTGGCCCAAAAAATAGGGAGAACAGGGGGAAACTAGGGAGGTTGGTAATTTTTCAACTGAAATGATATAAATACTCCTAAATAAGTATAGTCAACTTATGCAATACAGTGAGAGAAACATCCAATCAGTATTTCTTGTAGTTTACAGCAGCTCGCTTCGCTTTCTACAGGGTTTCTTTAGTAGGCTTTAGTAGAGTCCCATCAAGCTTGAGACTTGACCAACTGTCTGTCTTTTTCTTGCAAACTTCACTGAATAGCCTTTCCTGTTCAGCGTTACTGTTGGGAATTACTAGCATAGGACTAATTGTTGGCTATTTTCAGAAATGTCCCAAGTGATGAAACATTAAAAAACCAGGAGAATAGAATATGAAACCGGGAGATTCGGGTAAAAACCGGGAGTCTCCCGGTAAAACCGGGAGAGTTGACGGGTCTGGTATCCTTCCAGGCAATTCAAAGAAAGTTTCACAGATACATATGGCGGTAGGCCTATGTACCTACAGTATGGCAGAATGGCACTACATCCCTTGCTAACTATCCATGCTGGATATAAAAAAGCTTGTTTGGTTTCTAGTATGAAAAGGTGTCATTTGATTTGAACAAGAACTGGCACATGCAATAAATTGGAGCAACCAATCTGCTAAATCGATACTTTGTAGGCTTTCATTTTACATTACATAGGCCCAGCCTAACTTTGGCTAAATTTATACTTTACCAATACTAGTACTGTATTCTTTGATACTTGGCAAACCTGGTCATGATAGATTGCAGTTTACATATAAACAAACGACAGTATGCTACAGCATTTTAAAATTAAGTGCATTTCCACTATCAGTATCAGTGTAGGACTTTCCCGGTCGTCCGGTCGTCCGAGACGACTAGAAATTATGTCGGACTACCAAATCTTTCAAAATGTTGTGTGCTTGGTAGTCCTTCGGACGACCAAAAAAATGAAGGCTTTGAAGAATTATTGAGCCTAATTATATTTCATTAAAAACGAAAGTCATTTTAATTAAATAGTTTCTGAATAACACCCAAACCATACATAAATTATTTAAAAACATGCGCGATATATTAACTTTACAACATCGTTAGCAAAAATCTGTACACTGATACAGCCGCCTAACGTTAGTTTCTAATAATGTACCCAGAAAACAAATGAGACTTGTGGCTAAATGTCAGTGCAATGCATTTTTAACGGTGTTGTAACAACAGTCGATCAGACACTGACAGTCTATAGCCGAGTGAAAATGCATTGCTGGACAATGGGGGAAATCTAGCCTATTCCGCTGAATTTGTGACGGCAGTTATAAGATATCCATGGAATACTTTCAGTTTTGTTGTTATCTTCGACCACATGGTTGCCTAACAGCACACTAAGTCAATGGGGGATATCTAGCCTATACCGCTGAATTTGTGACGCAGTTATAACGTATCCATGGACGTCCCAGGGACGCAAGCCTCCGCAAAAAGTTTGCATCCTGTAAAAAAAAGTTTGCGTCCCGATCGAACACCAATTACGTTTATTGTATGACCTACTGTACTAATACTAGTGTAGTATCACTGCCTATACTTTGTGAATGTTATAAACAATATTATAGGGCAGATGGCTCAGTGTCTTATCTTCATCCGCCCTTGTCCTTCCCTACTCGCCAACTCCGTGGTCAATTGGACCGCGAAAAAAGTTTGCAACAGAAACTACTGTGGTATGAATGCACGTTTCACATTAGCAACTCTTATTGCAGAGAAAAGAACATACTGTGAGATAAAATATCCTTTCAGGATCAGATGTTAGCTTCCCACAAAACTCATAGATTGTCTCAACTCATAACATTTTCTGATCAAAACAATGATTAAAATATTACGTGATAGTCTCAGAAACAAATCAAGTGCATCTTCGTACCACCAGTGATTGTTGTCAAAATGTACGTAACAAATATGAGACAAGGCCTAACGTTATGATATTTGAGTGCACACATATGATAGCCTTTACCACAAACTTCGTTATCTCTACACAGGGGAAAGTAAACGTTGCAGTAATTGTTGTTAAACAACTTACTTCGTGTTCATTGAGCACTAAAAATGCAAGAATGTTTGCAGACAATCGGTAGGGACTATTAGCCAATCAAATCACGGGAATCTTGGTAAAGCATCATTGTCTATTTTTAGCATGAAAATCTCCGTAATGAAGTTTTGGTAACCCTGTACCTTGCGGTTGATTGTTATGATATATTTATTTTCAAACAAATTCAATGATCTGTAGGAGTAGGAGAACTTTTGGTTCTTGTCAGAAGTTGTGGTTTTTTTAAAAGAAATAATGAAAGATGTTCATTCAAAAATGTGTTTTGTTATGTTTTCCGTTGACCTAGTTGTGAGTGTGTACTTGGGGTTTGCAAGCAATTTGAAGATTTTGCGTCCCTGGCCAAAACATTGCAGTCCCGGACGCAGAATCCTGCGTTCGTAACAATGCTGGAATACTTTCGTTATTGCTGTTATCTTCGACCACATGGTAGCCTAACACAATGGGAAAATCTTGCCTAACCATCGGTTTGCCGGGGGAAAAAAATGAAAAAAAAATAACACTGCCGTAGTATTCGGGTAATAAATAAGGAACCGGGTAGTATCTCGTCGGGCGGGTATCCGGATACCCCGTGCAAACACTATTTGAAAACAGTACATAATGACATGGTTATATGCTAAACTAATAAAGCTTTGGTTGACACAATCAGATTGAGCACCAAAATGTTTTGTTTTGTATTATTTGTGTTCATTTTCAATTTTGGTGGAAAATTTGGAAGGACTACCAAGTTTTTTGCAGGACTACCAAATCTTTGAAAATCTTTGAAACTGGTAGTCCTTCGGACAACCTTCTCAAATTCCTGAAAATCCAACACTGAGTATCACTGAAACTAACTTTGGCAACTATTTTGATACGTCTCGCCCTAACTTTAGACCTAACGTTAGGACTCGGATAGTTATCACAATGCCTATGTGGTACTGGTACTTGGTAGGCTATGCCAAGGATTGCCAGACTGACAGTGACAGTTACTTTACATGTTACTTTCAAACCAACGAAAAACTGCATACATTACTGTTACTAATTGTATACTACTATGGTTAGTCTAGACTGCTTACTGGACTGTTGATATCATTTTGCTCGTCGTAGCTGCGTTTTCCCTCATCTATAATTTCTTGAACTCTCTTTGGGTCGATTTCTGTTTGTTTCCCTATGACATATTCAGATTGCTCTACTTTTTTAGACGTAGAACTGTACAGAGCAAAAGGCGTTTTCTGCAATGTAGGCTTCCAAACCTGGTAAATACTAGGAGCCCTTGATCTGCAGAGCCTTGCGATGTTCGCCATGTTGAAAACGTACAGGATAACTTAGACTAGGTCTCGTTTAGGCTGCATATAGCTTAGTACATGTATATGTATGGCGGATATACACAATGTAAATTTGGTTAGGATGCTGGGCAAAGTTTTTTAGTGTGCCTGCGTTTCTATACTTCGTTTCTAGCGAGAAACGGTGCTCTATGTTACCATCACAGTTACAATGCACCAGTAGTGACAGAACTACACCTAAGTCCGAACCAGTAACAGTTTAAAAAACAGGTACGCAGGTGAGAACTTGTCGCTTGCAGATGTTGCCAGATCATTGATACTTCTATTTCAAGTTCTTGATAAAAGTCGATAAAAATAATTTATTCAAATAATTTATAGGATAAATTGTACAAAAATAAATTTAATTTAATGAAATACATAGATTATATATAGTTTTCGATATTATTGCATATGGTTTGCCGATGAATAAGAAGAAACCTACAAGTAATGACAACTTCTGTTGTCGCGGGTATACCTGAAAAAATGTAACCAGCATTAAACCGCATGTGCTTTTGCAATGGAGGTAGTTGGCCTTGTTATTTTGGTAAAGGGTAGTGTTGCAATGTAAGTGACCAATATCACAGTGTACAAGACTTTACGAAGGTTGATGCTGTCGGAAAGGTAAAACAAACACTTTTAGGACATCGCTTGAAGAATAGAACAATTTTTTAAATATTTTACTTGAATAATTTGACGTCGGACCAGTCCTATCGTTTGGTGGCTATGACTAAAAATGTTGTGAAGAGTGCATTAACTGAAGTTTTAACCTAATGGAGTACGGCCTGGACTACAGAAGAAAGTTGAACTTGTAGGCTAAGTAATGTCCTGCGACCCCTGTCTAGTCTATTGTGTCTTGTGAGCATCAGGCCTAGGTTTAGCGTTACGATGCGATATACAGTAGAGTGACACTTCACATCTCTACTGTCTAAGCTTCCTTAGACCTACAGTAGCCTATTTTCAAGATTTGAACAGTTGTAACATTAGGTTGTAGCAGGGCAGAAACCCCACAACTAGTATAACTTAACTTTTATTGTGTAACTTTAATGCTTAACCTCAGTCACAACTGCCTAGGCTATGTTGCACTCCACAAGTGGCGTTGGAATACTAGTTAGGGTTCTTGGCCTTGAGTAATGTATTTGGTGGGTCAAGATGGCTTTCAGGAGAAAGATTGTATATATATATTCAGAGTTTTTATACAAGAGTTTTTTTTTAACAGTCGGAAAGTCTATTCACCAATAAAAGAAGTATAATACACTTAATTGAAATAGGTGGTAGCTGAAATTAAAGACACTTCTCTTTCATTGTGTCAATTTAAATCCAAAAGAACCTGTCTCCTAATGACATTCAGAGGCAACAACAACACTTAAAGAGCTACCCCTAGATTGTCATAACAGTATCATGGCCTCAAACTCTGCCATTCCTTCTCCCATTCATCTGTGAAGTGATCCCTTTAAATGTTATAAAGAAATCAGTTTCAACCTTTGTGTGCTCACTATGGAGGGCATGCTGTTATTTAGTTAAGCTTTGCAGCGATGACAGCAATTATTGGAAATAGTTGTTTCCTTGTTGAAAGCAATGGAACCTATCAAGTCAGGTCGGTGTGTGTGTGACACATTAGTGTAACTCAACAAGGGAATGATTGATCAATACCATACTTGGTGGGAACTTACTTTATTTTCATCATCCTGGATTTGATATCCTAAAATTAAAGGAAGACAGTGTGTACATGTACAGTAAGTGGAAAAAGAAAGTTGTTTACCGCACAAATTTTTCAGAGGAAAGGAACCAACAGAAAGTACCGTGTGCAGAGAATATAAACTGGAATGGGAAACAACTTTTGTGCGAGGGAGTGCCTAGGCTAAAGTGACCATATTTTTTCCAGTAAATCCAGGTACATGTTATTGATGTTCCCTTTCCCATGTTGACTTGAAGTTATAGTTGGTACCTACAGTATACATTTAAAGGGACAGGTGCATGGCATTTTGACAGTGTTTTGATGGTTCCGTGTTTTATGATGGTCAAATGCCCAAGTTTACAAGAATCCAGTACTTTGAACAATGTAAATATCTCATATAAAAACAGTTAAAAGGTCACTGGAAGTTTAATGTTTCATCATTAAATGCAACATGATGCTATTCATATGAAGTACAGGCTATGAAAATATTTAATAATCTGGGCTCTCTTATTCTGTGACCCATAATGAACTTCACATTTGTAGCTGTCAACATTTGTGTTGACATTCTCCTCTCGCGGAGAGGGGACTGAAACGGTCTGTTCCCCATCGCAGATGGGGCTATAAACTTCGCGTAGGCCCTTTAATGTAATAACTAATAGACTAAGTTTTTAATTCTCTTTTTTTCTTAGGTTTACAATGGCAGTTAACCCATTGTTCTCTGGACCAGTTCAATCTTCTAGGAATCATCAACATAAAGTCTCATCAACCAATCACTTTCATAATAGTAACTCCTTGCATATGCAGAAAGAGAGCGGAATGGAACCGACCATTCCCAGGAAGAAGCCTCGTTTAAACTCGGACGAGAATGCAGAAGCAGAGGACGGTGAAGATCCATTCGAAGATTTTGAAGAAAGTTTTACGGCAGATGATTTAGATGCGATTGATATGATAGCTTCGCAGGCACTTTCTCAGGTTCCTTCAAACTCGGCGAATTCATTCAACAAAGCACCTTCTTCATCCTCCAGACAATTTTCACAGAAGCCTCTAAAACAGCTGAACAATGTACAAGTACAGCAGGGACTTCCTACCTCTGATTTCAGAAAGAAGGAGAGACAATTCCCCTCCCACTTTCAACAAGCAAGGGAGCGCCCCGTACAGACCAACGTTAACATTCCGTTCCATCAGCTGGGCAAGAGGAGTGTGAAGACGGAACCTTCTCAAGTGGTAACCAGTGGCAACAATTTCTTGAAGAAGAGAGCAACGGGAAGCAGCGGTGACAGAAATGTCAGGAACCTGCTGACACCCCCAAAAGGAACCACGATGGTGGATAGTTCAGCTCTGCCATCAGGTACTCAGGATGAGCAGACCGACTCTCATAAGCTGCAACAACAGCTGGAGATGTACAAAGCTGAAGCAGAGCATCTCAATCAAAAGGTTAGTTTAACATTGGAAAGGTAGTCAGAAGTAGTCAGGAAAGGTTTTTATAAGATTAACTATGAAACAAAAGACTAATATTCTGCCTTGTTAGTTGAAAACCCATCTCAATAAAACAAAACTTAACATCTTTGTGGACTACTGCCTGCAGATGTTTGTTACCAGTTTTCAAAAATTTACTAGAGGGCAATTACAATAACGGATATTACAAGACGACCATAACCGTAAATATTTCATCCTGTTAGTCGAGCACCCCATCTCAATATTTTGTCCCTAACTTAAGATATGGTGTTTTTGAATGTGACCTATTCAGACTGGCTAGATCTTACCTTAATGCTGGAAGTGGATCTCAGTAAATGTTCTATGATTTTATCAGGATAGATTTTCATCCAATTGTTTTCTTTCTCAGTATAATGATCTTCTCATTAATGTTGCTTTCAGCATTCTGTGTACTTAAACACTGCATCAATGAAAAACTTTTTTTCCCCCTAAAAAAGTCGGATTTAGTATTGAATAGTACTATCAAACATTAATTCTAACAGAATCCTGAATGCATAACAGTGATATATCAAAGAAACACTGAATTGAAAATATCATTCTCAGTAGTTAGCTGTCTCATTATGTATTTACATTACATTTTATTTCCATTCTACATTACTTAAAGTCCTCACAATTGTTTCTTCTGTCCCAGTTACAAGCAATGAAGTCTGAGAAGTATAGAAAGGATGGCGAGATTGAGGTTTTGAGACAGAACCTCTCCAAAGCTCAAACAGATATCGGCCAGTTAAGGGTAGAACGTATACAGCAAGATGAACAAAAGCGGAGAGAGCAAGTCAACAAGGAAAAGGAATTACAGAGAGAGGTAGGTGTTTCTGGAAACTTCATTAATAACTGAGAAATCTTGACTGCTTATAAGGGTGTACCGCATTTATCATGTTATATACTTATATATTTTGTAATATTCTGTCGGCGGGGTGGTGGGAAGACTCCCACGTTTGGTTCAAATTTAAAGTAATGATATGTGCTGTTACATATCTATTTCATCTGTCAGGGTAACTACTGATTATTTGAATGTATTAAATGTGCCTTCAGATCAATGTATTTTAGTATGCAAGTAATTCTATTTATTGATGTTGACTTAATCTGGCTGCACACTGTACTGACTGAATGCGATCTTGTACAGTCTTGCCTTGTTCAGTCGGGCCTTGTTCAGTCGAGCAGTGTGCAGCCAGCTTTTGGGAAAATTTACCCTTTCTTTGTAGAAGTGTAAATTTCTAAACAATGAGATCTTAACTCACAAGTGCCATTCCAGCAATCTGGGAGGCATTTTTGGCATAAATGTTCTTGCTACGCTATGCCCCAACTGATGGTGGTGCTTCGCTTAGATAGTGTCATGATGATATCTTTCAGGAATGGCCCACCCAAAGCATCACTATTGTAACATTTAGATGATACATAATGTATCTCGATGTTCCTAAACTGCCCAGGCTGTTGTTGCTGTTTATTTTATCATGCTTACCCAACACTAATGAAGCTTTGCTAACATTAAATATTTGTCATGTACAACAGTTAGAGGCCTTGAAGACACAGCTAGAATTCAAAGAGCGAGAAATCATCGAAACACAGACGTCGTTCCGCAACCTTCAACAGAGGACTTGCCAAGAGGGGAAGACTTCCAAATCGAATTGTCCATCACCTCGGAAAAGCCCTAGATTAATTCAGGTTGGATCACCGAGCCGGCAAGCCTTTCCAACAAAGGCATTATTTATGACTGGAGGTGCTAAGCAACTGAAGGGTCAGAGGTCACCAGTGACCAAAAAGGGAAGCCCATTGAAAAACCAGAATAGACCAAGTAAATCTAGAAGCCCAGGTTTGTGCTTTATATTTATATGTTTTTTTTGGTTTGTATAAATAACAGATAAACTGAAACTGATTGATGATTATTAAGTTATTTACAGCCTACACATACATCTTGTGCACATTCTTCATTCATCTCAAACAAACTATTTCATACATATATATATAGATATCTTTATAACAGCATTTTGCTGTTATGATTGTCATCAAAATTGTTTTGTTTTTCCCGTCACAGACTGTAAAAATACATCTGCAAACAGACCATTCAAATAAATGTGTACTTTGAAATATGAACATTCAGTATCAGTTTAACTTCAGGAAAGGCACAAATAGAAGATGTACTGCTACTCAAATAAGTGGACTCTGTTCAATACAATCACTGTCCTATTGTGACGTTAATAGAAGCTAATTGTCTGGAGGAGACAATGTGCGGGTCAGCAAATTTGTTAAATACTATGGCCATCCTCCTCAAATACTTTTGTCTTTTGATAACTATGGCAATGCTTTCACGGAGGGTTACCATTGTATGACGTATTTTGCAGGGCAGACACTTTTTATATCCCTACCCCATGGACACCCCCCCCCCATTGACATACTTTCCTAATATACATACTTCCCCCATAGACACCCTCTTCTCCCTAAAACAATTGTTTTAATCACTATATATGGTAATTGCATTGTCTCATGAAAACTTGTGTTTTTAATCACAGTATGGTAATTGCATTGTCTTTCCTTCATTCAAAGCTCATCAAATCCAAATAATCAAAACAGATACATTGATTGTATTCATTATCTGAAATTTGTTTGCTTTTGGTTTGATCTGATCAAGCAGTTAGGAGTGACTCGCCTCGGAGGAGTTCATCAAGTTTGTTGATCAAGAAGTGGAGCCCACCCACACTTGGCATCGCCACACAATTGAAGACACGAATCTCAAACGGTATTTCCTTTTTCATTGTTGTTTCAAGTAACATATTACAATCAATTACCTCTCGTAATGTCTCGATTAAATGTTTGGGCAGGTATGGAAAGAGAATGGAATGAGGAAATAGAATAATAAGGAAATAGAATGTATCATATATGCAATTGATGTAATGTAGTCTAGACAGAGAAAGTTGGCTAAAAGGACATGGTTTAGGGCAATATAGCATTCATGTCTAAGATTGCCAAGTATGCGATATCATGATGTACTTCATTGTTATATAGTAATGAGAGGAGGATGGAAGAGAGAGTGATTGTGGACGGTGATGTTGAACACCCTGGGTTTAAATGAGTCAACAAGGTTCACATTAAAGTAACAAACAAAACACAGAAGAAAATTCAAACATACCACATCCTTGACATTAATACAAGATGAAAGTTAACATTGTAAAGATAACATATATATGGAAATAGTAAGTCTCAGGGATAGCTTATATGGTTCCTGATATCAAGATAGAGTTAGCAGCTGCTTGTACTTCAATTCTAAAAATTGTGTACTCCCATTTCACTTTCCATCAGATTCACTGAGGCAAATATTGCAACTATTTCACTACCACCTCCCCCCCCCCCCCCCCATTACCCGTTACCACCAAAACATGGTGTAGATAATTAGCTATGGTATTAAATGGTATTAACAATGCTGGTGCTGAACCTGTTTATTTTACTGTAATGTAAGCCTTGCATGTTTACTGTTAGAGTTTATTAGACTAAGTGTTGATATTTCTGTCCCCGAAACCACCCCCCCCAAAACCCCCCCCCCCCAAGAAACCATGACCTTGGAGTAATGGGTTCCCCATTGTTTTGGACTTTATTCTTTGTGTTAAGACATTGCAAATTGTTACTTCACATTTTAAGGTTGTGTCGGTCCATCTCTAATGGTTGGCCTCCTAATGAAGGATGAAACGGAATCCAGTATGGAGAGATCAGGGGACCTGATTGCCATGTTTAACAGATCACTAGGCTGTTCACCCCTGGATTCCACTGGCTCTGGTGAAAGCGGCTCTGACATGTAAGTTACTATGGGGGGGGGGTCACAGGTAGATTGCAATTGTTCACTTTTTTTTAATCATACAACTTAAATGCATAGTAAAGAGTTCCTACATTCATAGTATGTTAAAAGTCCAGAATTTGCAGTGGCTGTCCCACCTGGAACTTTTCTGCATTTAATGCTAGCCCTCTGTTCTGGGTCCAAAGTATAATAGCACATCACATTGGACTTAAATCTACATTGC
>KN892229.1:22428-33633 GCA_000934455.1 Apostichopus parvimensis
GAGTGGAATGGTTTGCCTGAGAAAGTTGTACTTGCAAGTAGTGTCAATGGGTTTAAGAATGCTTTGGACAAGCACTTTAAGCATTGTAATCGGGTCTGAGTGTTTGTGTCTTCAGTTTTTTTCTCTCTCTATAGGGTCCTTGATGGGGACTTAAGTGTCCCTCCTGATCCTTTTTTCTACTAAACTAAACTAAACTAACTACACATGAACACCCTTCTTGGATATTCTGTACATTGCTGAATCATCTAGGGAGGCTTTCATTTCTGTCTGGTCTTTAACTCCGAGCAATATTTTTCTCTGGCCCTCATAGAGAGTGATTTGAGCACCCCCCCCCTCCCCCCATAGAGGTAGTAGTGGTGTAGCTGTTCCTCCTTGAAGTTCATATGAGCTTGAAGAGGAGAGAGGCAGCAGGATGAATATGATACCCGTATCAGAGAACAAGCAGATGATGCATCTCACCTAGCCTACTTTGGATATACCAATCTGGGCGGAAATTGCAATGATTGTAACTTATAAAGGATACTAACAAACTAAGTGCAAGTGTTTGATGAGAGTTAATACTTTCTTGTGTCCGTAAAGAAAATTGCACCAATATTGAAGTTGAATGATTCTGAAAGCAAGGGTATTACTGTTATGTAAAGTTTAGATGAGAACATGTAACATGGTAGTTAGTTATCAGTAAATCATTCAGTATAGGGAATAAAAATTTAGGCTTCCTCGGTAATGCCTAGTCTGTTTCTCTCTTCCATTCATACATATCAATATCTTTCCTCAACCAACTCATCATCTCGAGTTTGAGTCACTCCAAGATTAATGTATGTCGTCCAGTTACAGAGTTGTTGACAATTCATGATCATGGACATTAAATATGAAACTAAGAGACTGACTTCGGTCAGCTTGCGGCTTTGATAAGCCGATGATGGCTTCTTCGCGAGTTCCTGCTTGCAGGAGGATCTAAAATACATACATACATACACGGAGACATACATCCTGTGCTTCTTGCTTGAAGTTGTTAATGACCCTTAATTGTAAAAAAAAATCTTTTTATGGAAATTGTTAATATGTATCATGTTTAATTGCTGACTTGTAACTTTTGTAAAACGTAGGTTAAACCTTTCCTTCAGTTAATTTTTGTGGCTTGCTAATATATCTGTTTGGGTTTCCTTCCTCAGATTGTTAAGTTACTCTTGGCAGTAGTTTCCAGTGGAGTTAACGGAGCGAGTTCCTTGGTCGAGACAAACTGTCATTGCAGCTATGAGGTAATGTTTGTAGCCCTTTGACCTTCTGTTTCATGCATGTGGAGGTATGAGTGACATTAAACAACCCTTATATTAATATGAACAAAGTTTAAATAGCTTCAACGCAGTATCCACATTCAATGCATGCTGAAGACCTCCATTTGATTCTTGTCACCTTGAATATTCGATCATGCAACGATCATATGACACTGTTTATATGTTTATATACTTATTTATATTTAAATATTGACTATGATTTAATCTATTTCACTATTTACATACTTCTGAATTTGTTTTGGACTATATGCGTTTTGGGCTTTTTTTAAATATTTTTTTATAATCGTTTAGAACAGGTGTTTTTTATATTGTTGCTTTAGGCTTTTACATTTTATGACTTATTGGTTCTATATATTTAATATTTAGGTTTTTGTTACTATTTGTTTGTAGGTTTTACATTTGTAAAGCGCTTTGAGCAGCTTTGCTGATTATGCGCTGTATAAATATTACTTATTATTATATATAAAGGGGACACTGGGTTTAGAGCAGCTTTTAACTATAAGTTCATAAACATCAAAGTTGTACATGAGTATTTGGTTTGACTCGTTTCAAGCATTGCGACAGATGTAAGAAGTATGAACAAGACTAAATTACTAAGTACGGTAGAAATAATGCAAATTATGAAAGTACATAGATATATACAAAAATGGTTGGGGCGATTCACTGGAAAGCTACTGAAAGCTTTTGTAACCTCTGCTGCAACTATCTGCAAACATCTTATTTCTCTTCGAGATCTTTCTCTCTTGCTTTGATGAAGAAATGTTACATGAAGAAATTTGTTAAGTCATGATACAAGTTCCATATTCTTTGTGCCTTTTCCATCTCACCATGGTCTTGACTTAGGATGTTTATTTTCCAGTATGTAAGCTGTTTGTACTCTATCACTGTTAAAAGCAAACGTAACCTTCATCATTCTTCTGATTTGTTCATATCAGGTGGTTGGCAGTGTTGTCTTCATGTTGCTGGAGGAGCTGAAGCAAGCAGAAATGGACAAGTCGTCTCATCAGAGGTGAGACAGATTTTTGCACCCCTCCATTTTCTTTTGGTAGGGTGGGGGAAGGGTGGGAGTACTTGAAAGGAAAGAGAAGAAGGTTATTAAGAGTTGGCAGTACTTCATTCGATAATCACCAGGTTCTCCACAATCTTAGATACCCATAGAATTTTTCTAGGGGGCCGGGGGGGGGTGGTCCTCCGATTCCCTATAACTAATGGTATGCTGGGTCATTTAGCGAGTGGTCGGTTCCCCAAACTGTTATTATCATCTTTTTTCTAGCAAGTCTATTAATTGTGGTGTATTGGGAAGGCCCCAAAGGTGAAAGGTATGTGAACTGTTTGAGTGGGTGGTTGGGGAATGTACTATCCATTACTATATTTACATTTGACACACGGGTGAATATATCTACCTAATACATTAAGTGTCAAGTTAATTTGTAGGAAATTAACCTACATGTGGGGCCCCAGAATGTGTGGGGCCCTAGGCCATGGCCTACTAGGCTTATGCCATAACCAAATACTGCATGGCAAGCTGAAATATGTATTGAAAGTGTTTCAATGCATTTTGGTTCAGTTTATCTCAGTATTAATTCTTATCAGTATTGCATAGCATTTCGTTTATGATCCTAAACTTGCAGTGAACAAATGCTTCCCAGGTTGGGAAGGGAGAGGGTTACAAGAAATGGAAGGGTTTTTAATGGGGGTTACATGTGGGCAATCAACTCTTCTGAACAGAGTTAGAGTTACAATAGTGTCATAAGGCTATAAGCCTCTTTATAGTTGATGTCTTATCATTATTGTATAACTAGAGATGTCTCTCATCTTTATGAGCAGTGAACACAAGCTATCCAGGAAGGGAGGCAAGGTTGGGATTACTTGGTCATGACTGGATACACCAGTGGTTAGAATGAGTCACATGACTGGTTACAGCACTGGTTAGAATGAGTCACCCATGACTCATTACAACACTGCCTGAGATTGAGATGATCATGACTGGTTACAGCACTACTTGTGAATGAGTCACTCATGACTCACAGAATCTCTAATTAGAGGTCCTGTCTAAAAGAAAGCTGCAGCAGCTGCAATCCTATTGCTTCAAACAGAAGATCAAAAGAAGTCGTCCTACGTAGCGGGCATGAAGTGATGCTACACAACTGCAGTCCTCGCAACAGCCATGTCTTGATACAGTAACTTATACAAGATGAGCATTGTTGTGAAACACCTCAATTAACTCATCTCTCTTTGTCATCCCCCCCCCCCTTTCTTTAAGATGGTTCCTGTTGGAGCAGGGGTTGCTCTTTCTACACATTGTACTAATGCAGACCAGATCTCTCACTGAGCAGAAAATAGAGACAGAGCTGGAGCTTATGCATCTCGTTGTTAGACTCCATCGCTTATTCAAGAAAGCAGATCAGATGGACAAAAGTCAAGGTAAGGGGTTTTGGTACTTATCTTTCTTTCTCTTAATAATAGGACACACAAGTGTGTTTGTATGGTTGAGGTACAAATCAGCCATGAGGATAGTTTGTAAAGACACACCTGAATCTTGTGGAAAGCACAGATGCACACTCTAAGAAGTCCAGCAAACATGTTCTTTTAGTTTCATATGTACAACAAACTGCTGTAGATGAAACGCAACGCCACTTGTCCCAGACAAATTTATGTATTACATTGTATGTTATCTGAGGCAATGAAACACTTGACCTAATGGTCTGTGTGTTAGACCAAATAGTACATCAACTTTAAAGGCATTGAAGACTTGCCCCAAACCGCGTTCTGAAAAAGATAACTTTCCGTTGCTTGCAAGTGAAGTTTTCTTCTTGTCACTACAAAATGCAGACAATATATGAAACGTGATACCTTGTTATCTTTTATCTAGATCGAAGATGTCCATCGATGCTATGTACACCGTGTTATAGGTATTGACTGTACACTAGTGTCTAATTACCGATGGTAGCAAGCTGTGTGTTTAATTTCTGGGATCGATGGTGGTGTCTAACACTTCTGTTACACCTCATTCGAAACTAGGTCAGATTCCCGGCATGAGATGTTTTTTTGTGCGAGTCTTCACACCCTTTAATTAAGGAGTCTCAGATGTATTTAAAGGGTCATTTCTCAGAACGTAAATTGTATAGAGGCAATGTAACCTAGACTGACAGCAGTGTTCCTATTGATATACTACACATAACTTTATTTCATGGCTATAGTCATTCCAAAACCCTAACAATTTGTCTTTGGGGACCATGTTGTAAATGTTGTATGTTTGTTTATATTTCTTAGCATTTATGCTGCAAGATATCTGGGAGTGTGTGGCTGGTGATGACGACGTCTGGGAGGATGACGAGCCGGAAGAGGATGAAGATATGCAGGAAGGTGACTGAGACGCACTCTCAAGATTATTATACAAACTGAAATAAAAACTGAAAAATAAGTACGGAAGGATCAATCACACCTTGAAAATGCAGGAATGTATGTAAGTGTGCGTGTATGTATAGTCTGTCCATTTAGGGCTTTAATTTATATCACAGTTGCTTTGTGTGGATAATATCATGACATGTTTAGCCAGTCCAAATTAAGCCAAATTAATTGAGTAGTTAAGGTTTTGTGAAATATTATTGATGTGGGTAACTTGTTTGATTACCTGGTGTCCTATCACGGTCAGTGTCTTTATTGCATTTATTAACAGGAGAACTAATGTAGTTGAATAGAAACCTTTTTCTTGCTATGAGTCAGCTAGTCTTGTAGCATAGGATTTTAAGTTAACTTTTATGCATTTGGGACTTCTGGAGTATTATGTGCTTTTGGCAAAGTGGTGTCGAAGAGAAAAGCTTAATAGCGGATCCTTACAGAAAGGAATACCTAGAATGTATTATTTTGGATAGCAGTGTCTTTGTAGTTATTGCATGCATTATTTAAAAAAAAGAAAAGTCAACAAAGACGAGGCTTGCTTTGCAACATAAAGGGTTCACTTGCCAAAATGTCTGCACTACATGAGGGCATTCTCTACCAGTAATTAAAGAAAAGTCTGCTTGTTATATGTACCTTGAATTGTTAAACAGTTTGGTAAATACAGACCATTTAAGGTTGAGGCTTCCCAACCCTCTTCAGGAAACCCTCTTGCGGACAGAGAAAAACAGTCATTGACTCAATCGGGACGTCCTTCCTTGAATCTTTAAGAGGCTCACTAGTGTATTAACAATTTGGCAGCTACTGTGTTTATGAATTTTATGACTAAGTTCTTGCAAACATTTGATACTAAGCAAATTCTGGACCTACTAGTTCTCTTAAACATAAATTGTAAGAATGACCAAATTCAGTACAGGGTAATGTAGGTATGGGTAGATTTCTATTTAGGTATCAATTTTTTCTAGTAAACACAATTAACCATAATATGTTTTGTATATTTTTGTCACTTTTGATATAATCATAAGTATTCACTCATCTTCCATTAAATAAGCACAAAATAAATACCATCACTTACAGGAAAGGTATCACACCTATTAAATGCAAGGTCATCTTAATCTTTTGATCTTCTCTTTGTTTTAATTATTACCTTCTTAGTCTCTAAACCCATCCTCTGTATGTGTGTACCTCTCAGTTTGAGTTATTCAGATAGCATCTTCATGGTTTCCCATCTTAGAAGCTGTATTTAATATTAAGTTCTATTGAAAGTAGTCAATTGTTGGATGCTGTGAGGACGGAACGAAGCAGCCAGATGGCTCTGCAGGTATTTGGAAGTTTCAATATCACCACAGCTTTTATAGCACTGAAATTAGTCCACAGGAAGGACGAGGCAGGAGATACACTTTACACATGATTTATATTATTTTATTTTATAAAAATATTCATTATAGAAAAATTATATTTATATTAGTTTGTAGTACGTTGCCAAACACCTCAGATTATCCTTAAAATCTCCCCAGATTGAGCATACAACCTCTGAGAATCTTCAAATAACCTACTAATCCAGGATGTTTGAAGCCTCAGAGTACACTTATAACCTATCTTTTCAATTCTCTGTAGTGTGTCCTAACATTGAATCTCATACTATCCTTACCTCGGAACTTCCCTCTTTCCATTCAACCATCATCACATGGTGAAAACTATGCATTAACTCTTTACCAGGAGATACAAACATTTTCCAGTTGATAAAAAAAATGTGTAAGGCATATGGGTGGATGATTTAGACAAACCAGCCTAGTAATTTGATTTGAAAAAATATGGTGCTTCTTAATATTAGTTATGTGATGGAGAAAATTGTTCCTGAGAAATTTTCAAGTTTTGAGGTATACATATTACCGTTGCTAATTAATTCTGACTTGCCATCGTACATTTACCATGTTATTTCCCTACATCTCTCATTCGCATCAAAAGTCAACAGTTTCATCAAAGTGAGTTTTCAACAGTTTCATAGAAGTCTCTTAAGCTGTTGTATTTTAATTTATGACAGATAATTATGTAAAGTTGGATTGTATCCCAAACTGAACAATACATGTGTCTAATGGTTGTATTAGAATATGAACCCTAAAAATTGATTATTTATCTACACTCCCACATCTGATGAAAGGTATATATGTGGGTGTAATTGTTCAAACTAAGGAATTTACTATCAATTGCCAGTAGCTATTGCTACATCATTCTGTATTATTTATTCATATTGCATTTGGAATACTTTCTGCTAATAGATAATGATTTGATAATATGGCTGACTCAATCAGAGTATTTTACTCCTGGCAAGGCACAAAGCATTTCAAACAGAAGATTGGCTCCCGTCAGGGCAGTAGTTCCATTGGTGTCATAAGGGGGTGAAACCTGGACAAGCAAAGCAAAAAAGATAGATTAAATAGTGTTAAAAGTAAAAAACTATATGAATTCCAGTATTTGATCAAGCATTCCATTGTCTCTGACAAAAAACAAAAATGATTTGAGACAGTCAGACACATCGACAAAATTAAGTTAATGCATTGAAATAGGAATGGAAGGCTATCCAGTTTAGAGGTTTGTTATTGGTACCCATCAGCTTGTGGGTATCCCTGGTGAATGAATGTATAAGGCAACCATTCAGCAACATCCCTGTTGCCTCTGCATTTCTGTATAAAATGGCTTCAAACTCACACTTACTTATCCAGCAGATAGCACTTAATTTGCAGCCTTTTATAAAGAAGATTTTGATTTGTGAAGGGGGAGGGGGGGGGGGGCATTACTATGATTTGCTAGTGGAACACTGGCAAGGGAAAAGAGGGGGCCAAGGGTCCCTTCCTGCTTTTGCTAAGCAAATTACTATTAAAGGTTAAATATCCTACCCCCTCCCCTGGATACCTGTGTGTCCCCCTACAGAGATAGCATAAGCTGTTAGAGGGCTGTATTAAAGGCACTACACCAATGCTACCACTATGCTACCTCCAACTGTGGAGCCATCTCGTGAAATGGTTTGCAAGATAACAGAGATTGCTTGCCAAAACTAGTGCTTTGTGTGTATGCAATACTTAACCAGCCGTTACATTTGTAGCATATTTGACAGAAATGTATTGGCATTAAATCTTACTACAAATGGCCTTGTATTACTTGACATATTTCTTAAAGATAAACAATGCTATTAGCATCCCTCGTTTCCCCCTTAAAAAACATACTTCAGTCAAACATACTTGAACACTTACTTCAACAAGATCTGCGCCAACTAACTTGATTCCTCTGCAACCTCTGATTATCTCTAAGCCTTGGATGGAGGTCAGCCCGCCAATCTCTGGGGTACCTGATGGATGAAAACAATAATCTAATTGACTGGATATTACCTCTTTCAGCATTCCACCTACAGTTTACATTGATAAAATTCCACCAACAAAAACCTTGAAATTTAGCCAGTTGTGACAATTGTTTTTATGTTCACTTGTTTGATATCACCCTACAAAGCACTTGTGCTTTGAAGCAAGATATTATAAAACAGTTTAAATTGGTATTAGCACTGAAGGGTTGTCCCAACTGGCTGTGGAAATTATTTTGAAGGATTAATATTCATTAACCCCTTCTTATTCTGAAACCATAAAACAAAGCAATTCTTTTAAACAACTTTCTAGGCATATTGCACCATGTCAAAAGATAATGTATTTATAAAGTCCTGGAAATCACTATACAGTAACTTTTATTGTGTGTTGGTTCTTATCGTATTTATATAACATAGTCATAATAGTACATATCAAAATGGGACATTTTTGATGATAGAAATTGCCCAGTTTCATCAATATATATATATGTATATCGTGTAGGTGACAAATTGCAATATTAGAAATATAATGATTTGAGGAATTAAAGAACATCAGTACTGGCCAAATTTCAGTATGCTAAAAATGCTAGAAAAATTCAAAAATACTTTAAATTCCTGATAGTTCTACATCTCCACACATTGAGAAGTGTTAAATTTGACAAAAGTTTCAGTGAGGAAACAAGGCGGTAATAAAAGTTCTTTCTGAAGTTGTGCATGGGTAACCATTATTTGACTTTTTTGCATATTTGGCACCAATACTTATTACCTTTAATTTTTTTGTTACAAAAGTGTTATTTTGACCATAAATATAGACTTTGCACAGGATAAAGCCCATGTCAATGCTTACGGACTGTTGTTTACATTAATTAACTACAATAATCTACAACATTTTTGATAGCACATTTTTTATAGGTTTTCTATCAAATGGGAAGGCAAGGTCAAGTGGAAAGTATTTTTTTTTGTTAGTGCTGAGTTAACAATGGGTTCCTCAAAGTACCTGTTCCTGGTGCAAATGCTGGATCTAAAGCATCAATATCAAAGGAGAGATAAACTGGTACTTGTCCCATCATGTCTCTGACTTCAGCCATCAATGGTGACATGGACTTATACCAACACTCTTCAGCAGGAACCACTCGAAACCCCTGTTACATAAAAGAGCAAAATTAGTTGTACTTCAAGCAAGAATTATCCAAGAACAAATCACAGGTGGGCAAAGTCCGTCTGCAAATTTGCAAGGTTTTTGACACCCCATTAAACACAGATAGAAGAACCCCTATGAAACACCACGCTTTCATCCAGATGTAAATCAGATGAAACAATTAAGTCTCTGAATTACCAAATGAAAGAAAACAAAAGCTTTGGGGACTTTCTATATTTAAAGGGCTAAAAAACTTGTGATATATTTGAAGATAACACATGGACGACATGTAGAACTTTGTGATCTTTTAATTACCATGTAATTTAATATTTTTGTTTCTAGGAGTCAGTACATCCATAATGGATGAATTTTAGTCTTGATATGTTATAGTTCCCCCACCCCCCCCTCTCCAAAAAAAAAGTAATAAAAATAAAATATGAGTGCTAGTAATGTGTCTATAGTTATTCAAAACTTCAAGATATTTACCTATGGTCAGTATATTAGGTTTTCTATTACTTTAATTGCTGGACCTCGGCTGTTTAAAGGGTCATTTCTCAAAAGTTAAAGGTGGTCTAGTTATACAACTTGGACTGATAGCAGTGGTCTTTAGCAGCCTAAAACACATCAAAATTAGTGCTTGAAGTAATTCTTTAAGTCTCGTGGCCCTGCAGATTGTCTACAAAATCGCACTGTGGTTTACAACATAAGTTTCATGCCCACCCATGCAAATAAATGATCTGCTATGGGAGACATATATCACAATAAGATAATAATTCAAGCAGCTGGCTTCACCTGTTTCCAAATTTGTTTATTCCACTTCCCATCATTTTGCTATTGGTTGGTTATACACAAATCTTTATCAAGTTTTACCTCTTGCCCACATTGGTTCAAATATAACTGGTGGCTAGCCTCCTAAGATGAAATGGCAAAGGAAATATTTAGCCCAGACTATTATATGCAAAGTAGGCTAGGGCAAAGTACATCTGCCACTCATCGGTAAGTCTACATCAGTTGTGTTGATACTTGCTTTAGAAAGTTAAACCTTCTCAACACCTTTTGTAAAATAGTCGTAAGACCAGCAATACATACTGTGCAATCACCCTGCAAACATAAACAGCTGATTTTAACTAATTTATAGGCTAGGATTGTGAAGTTATAATGTTTAACCTAGCCAGAAACAGCACTACTAATTACATATAAAATAAATGTAGCTGACACTGATGAAGATAAATTCTCAAAGGCAAACTCTCACCTGCTCCACTTGCCACGATTGTCCACCATTCTTGACGGAATACTGAGACCCTCTCAGTCCGATCTGGATTGTCTTTTCCGGGATGATTAATCCTTCGTCGAATGCCCTACGGAATGGAGTGCCGTGAGCAATCTTTTCTCCAAGCATTTCATCGGATGTATCCGCATGCGCATCTACATGTATCAAGCCCACAGGACCATGCTTCTCCTGAAACAGCAAAGAAAAAATAATCAAATATGAGAACGAATAAAAAATAGATAGCTCGCATAATAAGCAAAAATAAGCTGCATGATAGCTGATTTGAGAAAAATTTAAGTTGACACCAATTGCTAAAAGATTTATTATGATTCCTTTTATAGTATGCAGACAACAGAGAATTCATAGGTTGGTGTTAAAGATATATGAAACATAATGGTAATATCTGGAAACCTTAGAGGTCATGTCATTATATACATATATATCATAGCAGATGTGAAACAGCCCCCTCATTATTGAAAGTATAAATTCACATCTGAAGAGGAAGAATGTGATAACATTACATTCCTTCCACTGGGTTTCTAATATTAAGACTGGCAATAGGGAAGAATAATAAGAATAAGCTTAGCTAATGTTTAAAGCAGTACTGTTCATGGAGCAGTGTTTTAATATGTTTAGTCTTCAATATATGTGTCTCACAGCCACCATGATATACTCAAAAATAACAAAAAGTATTATTCATGTTCAAACTTCTACAAGTATCTTCCTGCCACCATTAAAGTGTTTTACC
>JXUT01129018.1:0-28829 GCA_000934455.1 Apostichopus parvimensis
CTCTTGACTGTTGCATATTCTCATAAATTTAATTGTTTAGACATTTGGGGGGGGGGGACAAATTGGTATAAAAATTGCCGCAATTTGCGCCTTTCTCCACAAGTTTTGGAAGGATCACAAGTTTAAGTTGACTATAGATGCAGAATTCTATTCCAGAATTATATCACATTAAAGAACAACATCTCATCTCTCTTATGGTACCATTTGTGGCCTTTTACAGTATGCATAGCGTGAATTATTATCGCTTTAAAACAAGTAAGAAAAAGGAACCGTCTTGTTATTGTCCCCTAATTTAGTCTGCCCTTAGTGGCTGCTGGGATCCACCTTCCCGCCAAAGCGTACCCAGCGCTCGTCACAGTGTACACACATCAATGGCCAACGGCGCGTAACGTTGGTATACACTATTGACTGCTGTTAGTGGCTGCTCTTAATGGCTGCTACCTTCAAACAGGTTGTTTGTTAAAACGCAAGTATGAAAATAAATTCCGCGACCATTTGTTGGAAGTAATGTTGTGGGTTTTTCCATCGTTATGGTCATGTTCTTTAAAACTGAATGGAACCACAGAATATATGAAACAGAATATCGCATTTTAATCGCTTTTGCAGGTTATAAAACTGAAGACAGAATTGTAGGTACGTTTAGTAGAAAATTTGGCCTAGCAGATCAATTTTCCCTAGCAGTTAATGGTAATTAGAAAATGGTCAAATCTTTGTTAAAACTTTTCTCTGAAAGCCATTTTTTTAGCCTCTGAAGAAGATCCTGCTAGGATCGAAACGGCAGGACAATTAAATTTTGCACATTCTCTGAAAGTTGTCGTAGCTCGTTTGAACAGCAGCTGTGCATGCGTACTCAGTAGTTAATCTGGCTGGTGTCCGTCGTACATCATTCGTGAACCTAAAAGACACAAGTACCAATTTTGAGGTCACCATAGTAAAAGTAAGGTTCAATTGCTCAGGTAATTAGAAGCTTTATTTCACTGTGTTGTATTAGTGTAGTTTGTAAAGCTACTAAATCGTTCTGCACAACGTGGCCCGAGCGTACTGTGAGCCAAACGTAAGGCCCTAGACCAACAGTAAAACTCTCTGCAACTTGTAAGTTGAGACTGCAATCTTTTGTGTTCTTACCCTTACATTTGGCCTTCACGTTCTTGCTATTATTATTAACCTTCACCCTTTCTATGAAGGCCTAGGAATAGGATTGAGAAGTTGTGGTCTTAAAGGCATTGAAGACTTGCCCCAAACCGCGTGCCGCGCTCTGAAAAAAGTTAACTTTCCGTTGCTTGCAAGTGAAGTTTTCTGCTTGTCGCTACAAAATGCAGACAGTAATGAAATGTGATACCTTGTTATCTTTAGCTGGACCTGAGATGTCCATCGCTGTATCCTTTGTACACTGTGCTGTGGGTATTGACTTCAGCTGTATGTACTGACTGTACACTAGTGTCTTATAACCGAAGGTAGCAAGCTGTGTGCGTATTTTCTGGGATCGATGGTGGTGTCTAACACTTCTGTTACACCTTATTCGAAACTAGGTCAGATTACCGGCATTAGACATTTCTTTTTGCGCAGTCTCCAAATCCTTTAACCACAGAAAGCATAGAGACACTGTTATTTCTTTGGTGATACATATTTTCGGTTCATCAAATTAGTATTGGTACTGTAGCATCAAATGCACCATATCTTTTTGACAGGACTTACAAATAAATATGACTGAATTGCATTGACCTAGCCAAATGTTACACAGCCCTTTAATGCTATATGTGAGCAATTTTGAGCATTTTCTACTTTTCATATTCTTTTTTTCACATTTTTATAGCATGAACTTATAAAGGCCTCAGCAAATGATGATGTGAGCTCTCCTATGATGATCCGCAATCCTATGTTAAGAATTGCCTACGAGCATGAAGTAAACACTCTTTTTCATCGATCTAAGCTGTGCAGCAACTTTAATATAGAGCAGGTATCTTTCATCAATTTTTTTTTCCAACTGAAACTTGGTCATTATTTTTACTAAATATTTATGCCAGTATTAGGATATTTCCTCGTGAAATACCTACCCTGCCACTTCCTCTGTTGTATTGAATGAAATTGGGTTGTAATCCCTTGTTATGTACACAGTATGCAAGATTCTGTGGCTTCTGAGCAGTACCCAAGCAAAGAGATTGCTGCATAGGGATCACTAAGAACTAAGTCTGTATAGCTCAGTTGACAGAGCAAATGGCTTGTATGCATGAGGTTAGTTGGTACAAGTCTTGCTCAGATAGCCAAAGACTTATCTGCTCTTTCCAATTTTATGGATTAAGAAATTTTCAGAAGTTCACTGACAAAGATAGACAGATAGATATTTTTTATCTAAGGTGATACAAACATGGTAGAAATTACTCAACCATGCATCCTTGTGGCAGGAGGAAACTTGTTTTAGCATGATCATGATGGTAGAAGCCTTCGTGTAACTTAAACATTACATGGGTCAAAACAAGTTGGTGAACCTTATTAACATAGTTTTGACAGAAGGGTAAGATCTGTCCAAGTAATGGCCCCAGGGACGATGCAATGTATAAGGCAGTTAATATTTTTTGTCAGAATACAAGGAAAGAGAGCAAATTAAATTTGAAGTTCTTTCTTTTTAATATTTACGCAAATTCCAAACTTGTAACTGTTGGATTTAACTACAATACACCGGCTTCCCTTCCAGGTGACATGCAAGGTTCATGATATTTCTTAAGAATCAGGTTGAAATTTTCTTGTTCCTGTCTTTAATTTGTCTTCAGTGGTACAGTTGTAAGTTAGAGGACTGCCCTCCTGATGTGTCTGCTAAATTCATCCAATTAGATTTAGATGGAGGCACTAGTAGTTTTCTTGATCAATCATATCAGAAATCTGACTGGCTCATCACACAACTTTGGCATTCCGTGGTCAAATCTTTGACATCCTGGTTTGTTAGCACAACTTCTATAAATGGGTGAGTATCAATGGGGGGAATTCCTTCAGCCCAGTTTTTTCCTTCTTTTTTGGGGGGGGGTTGAACTATTGCATTTTACCTGTTATCCAGTTTGGTTTAAAGGTCACTTGTGGTACAAACTGTGAAAAATAGAACTATGAATGAATGTTGAAAACAGTTTGAATAAATTGAATACATATTTCACCAGGATGCTGACAATGTTCCTTTACAACTGGACTGTCATGTTTATTGGACAAATTCCACTCTGACCCTGATTCTTCACTAAGTGGGATTCCTTAACAGTAAATACTAATAACTTATTAATACAATGTTCTGGTTTTCAGATGGCTTGGCAGAGGGGCCATGTTCATCTTTTCTCATGCGCAATTCGAGCAGTTAATTTCCAAACCAAAGAGCTGGCAAGGTGACAAATTATTAGACTTGGGAGCTGGTGATGGCAGGGTAACAGATATCATGGCATCATTCTTTACATCAATTTCAGCCACAGAGGCTTCTGGACCAATGAGAACCAGACTTCTGTCGAAAGGTTACAGGTAAGTTAACAATAGCCCACATATTTCATGTGAGAAGAACTTATTGCATTTGGAAGACATGTTCAGTGGAATCAGTCTCAATCCTTGTTGTCATGGCAATATTTGGAAAGGTCGTAGGTAGTATTTAACAATGGGACAATAACACACACACATGTTCAGTGTGGACTCCTGACATATATTGAATAAATATGGAAATGGTAGTTGGAGTAAGGTCAATAATGTCTTTTTTTATTCTAACTTATTTTAATAGTTAGTCTTGAAGATGAACAAAGTTTGGTGTTTTGCCTGATACATTTTGTTGAGATCATGCCCAATGCTGTTTTATGTCAGAGATGTATCAGCATTTAACCTTCAAGTTGTTTCTGCTGAGGAAAGTGAACACTAGTTTTAAAGGTCTAGATGTACAGTAGAAGAGAAGTTGATCTTCTTCAACTATTGGCAACTATAGACTCTATCCAAGAAGAAAAAATGTTTTGTTTTTCACAGTTTTGTTTTGCAAAAGCTATTGGGATTTACAGTAAATAGTTATTGTCACAATGTTTGGCACAGTTCACTGGAACACACTAATCATACAGTAAGTCATACAGAGAGAGAGAGAGTTCCAGGTTTGTAGTTTTACATCATACTGTACTTAAAGTCTCAATACGTGTTTACTGATGAATTTCGGAAAACAAACTTCCGAAGCAGATTCAATGTTTTTTATTCTAAATGCACTCTGATCAGGTGGGTTTTATGGAGAAAAGCTGTCGCAATCGAAAGAAAGAAATTTATTTTTTGTTGCCCTCATGGCGTGAATCATTTATGGTAAAATCACTGCAATAACCCATAGCAGCATGTTTATTACTCAAATGTAACTTATATATACTCATATCTTCCACTTTTTGGCGCATTTCCACGGAGGAAACGTCTGAAAACACCTGTTTATTCATTGCAATGGAAGGAAATGTCACAATTATGCAAGCTCCTTTGGTAATACCGAAAGAAATTCAAGAGATGGGACCTAACACAGGCTAGCTACGAAAGTGAAAGTAGTCCTAGGCCTAATGGTCGTAAACAAGACAGAGAGATTTGATTGACGAATGATCTGTTGGGCAGGGGCTTGCAAATTTTGATTGAAGTTTGTAGAATCTACGGATCGTTAATAAACCTGGCGAATTGTATTCAGCATAAAATGTTTAGCGACAGATAACTCAATGAAACTAATGAATATATATATTGAAATTGCATAGAACGTTGTCATTTTCACTGTGCTTTTAGTGCAGTAAGCTAGTGCTGATAGTTGACTCTTTCAGACCTATTAATCGCATCGCTCTTCTCGCGATAACTTGGTTATGTCATGTTACATTGCAGAAATACAGTTAACACAAACAGTGGCGGAGCTAGGGGTTTTGGTCAGGGAGGGCGAGAATGGTCTGTAGGGGCGCTTTTGACACTATCTAAGCGGAGCGTCACCACAGGTTGGTGCTGAGCGTATAGAAATTTTTTGAGTTAAGATACTCCCTAGATCGCCGGAAATGACCCTTTCCGGGCCTTGCTAATTTGCAGATAAACGAAGAATAAATAGGTGTCATCGCCATTTGTAATAACTCGGAAGTTTATATGGGTGTTGAAAGTACATGCGCTTCATCACAATCCCTGTGGTATCTTTGTGAGTGCTCATGTTTTTCGTAGCCCTGACACAATGCCTGTTGTGCCTATTAGGTATTCTGGACCTGTAAATGCCAACAATACCACATCTGGGGGACGACATTTTGCCAACACCTATATTGGCAGAAATATGTCATATCATGATATTATGATACCTAAAATATACTACTATAAATTGAAAAAGAAGCATACCTCAACGAACAATCATTCAAAAAAGTCAATAATCGCGAATAAGTAAAAAGTGGTAAAAAAACTGAAAAGGGCGCCAGCAGTCCATTTGAGTCCTGACTGTATGGACGCTCAGCCACTGAACACAAATCTTTTTCCTTTGTGCACTGTCTTTATGTGTTCTTGTGTCTTAACGTGTGGTGTCTAAATCATGTTAAAACATCTACCAAACAAAAACTGTGAACAACTTTCAATCTACAACCTTTTCTTAAAATCCTTCATAGTTGATAATAAACTATGGAATGAATCTACGAGGCTACTACGACTACTATCACTAGTAATTTCAGCAAACAATGAATAGATGTAACCTATTGTAGTGGGGTGATGATTAGTATGCAGGAGTTTTCTGTAGAAGGACGTTCTAGGCTAGGCTCTAGGCCTAGCGTGATAGCTGGCGCATATATTAAAATTAAACTACACCGCAATCGACACACTCGATCAGACATCCGATAAATGTGAACCAGGCCAGTAATGAAGTAATTGTAAACATGTTCGAAGAAATGATTAATACTTTGGCATTCGTAAAAAGTTAATATTTTACGAATTTTCGATTCAAATGATCAAATATTGCTAGGACTGAATGTTGCACTGCAGAATAAGCGTATTACTGATATATAACCGATAAATGTATTGTATAATTTTCGATTCAAATGATCAAATATTGCTAGGACTGAATGTTGCACTGCAGAATAAGTGTATTACTGACAAGTAAACGCATGAATCTAACCGGAGCAGATGCTTGCTGATTTTTCCCACAGCACAGTGCTAGTGTGCAGCATTGTGAGAACCTGTACTTTTGCGAAATTTGCTGACAAACTGCTCTAGTCTTGTTTTTGATAGGTAAGGCTATTTTTCAAAAGCAGATTATGTGTAGTGCTAGCTTGTAGTGGAGTAATCGCAACTTAGGTTTTGAGCACGATTCATTGAACTTCCAAAGTGTAATCGAGACTACTGGCGATTAATGGATTACGACTATCAGCACTACAGTAAGCTAGAAAGGTTGAAGTTTAGATTTGGCAAACATGTACTACATTTACTCTTTATTTATACTTTTAAAAATTATCTGCAGTGTACTTGGGATCGATGAGTGGAACCAGGAAGATGACAAGTATGATGTCATCAGCTGTTTGAATCTGTTGGACCGATGCGATTGCCCAAACACTATCCTGAAAGACATCAGACGATGCCTGAAGCCAGAAGGACTTGCAATAGCTGCACTGGTGCTCCCATACAAACCATTTGTAGAATCAGGTATCAGGGTGTCTTACTGTGGTTATGGTTTTTGCCAGAATTTAGTTTGTGTAACTGAATTGAATTGAATGGAAATGTCCACTAAATGTGGTTACATCTTTGCTCTGAACTACCTGTAACTGATGATTTTAATGAAAGGAAATGTCAGTTTAATTGTTCCACTTCCCATCAATAATAGTCCAACTACTTGTACCACTATACAGCTGCATTTTCATTGCATGTATCCAAAGTCTGGTTGTACAAAAGATAAAGGGTTCTTAATAGGCAAACCATTGGCCAAAACTGGCCTGAAAAGGAGTTTGATGCAGCCTGCACAAAAGAAAATCAGCCCAGAGTCTTGCCCTAATCGGGTATGGCACTAATCCGTCAAAGATGTTTGGCTTGAGCCAAACCTAGTCAGGCACATACTTATCCATTTGGCATAAATCATTTATTCCAGTACTAATAGAAAGTGTATCATAACGACTTGCAATGTGTTAAAGGGAATAATCTAAGCAATCATCATTTTTTGACTTAAAATTAGTGAACAGTTAGTATGTGGAGATTGTTTAATTGTAGCCTACCTATGATCTAAAGTTAAGGGTGTAATTCTTTCAAACAAATTGTTTAATGTTATGCTTAGATAAACAGACAAGTAAACAAATCAAACATTACATAACAATGTAATTTCATGCTTCTTGATGATGAAAATATTCTTGCTGATTTTTTGGTTTTGATGATAATCGTAACCTTTGCATTCATGATGGCGTATGTGTGTATGTATGTGTGTGTGCTGATTTTTGTTTTCCAGTTTAGCCACTCTTCTCATTTCATTTTTCCAGGTGCTGCTAAGATTCATCCGAAAGAAAGACTCTCCATATCGGGAAGAACCTGGGAGAACCAAGTGACAAGTTTTATCCAAGTTGTTGCTCCAGAAAATGGTTTTGAAGTGGTTAGATTTACCAGGCTGCCATATCTTTGCGAGGGAGATCTAAGTGTGCCATTTTATCATCTCATCGATGCTGTGTTCGTTTTGAAACCAAAATGATCAACTTGTTGTAGGTTTGTGGTTTTAGAGATGTGTTTGTAATACACATTTTACAATTGAAAAGAATGTGGCATAGTGAATGGAAGAGAAAGAGAAAGAGAGAGAACTGCTGAAAATGAAGATGTGGCTTTGCATCATGCCTTGAGAGAGAGACTTAGTATTAGTACTCAAGCAAAAACTTTCATAACATTTGCCTTTAATATTTCTAAGTTAGATGCTAACATGCAGAAAATAAGATTTATGGTTTTCTAACAGAAAAATTTTGTTTTTGGCCAGTGTAATATTGCCATTGTAACAATTGTTTTTGGATTTATGTATTGGTTTGTTTCAAAAAGTACACAATTCTCCAGGTTGTAACCACTTGGGTTGTCCAAGTATTATATTCTCAATATTCTGTACTGTTATCTTTTAATCTGTTAACTGTGAGGCTGTAGTACTAAAAACTTGGCTAATCTGTCTTGACATTGCTGCAAAGTTAAAAAAGTTGATGCTGCACCTTCCATTAGGTAGATGTTTCTGCTTGCTTGCTTGAACAGAAACTATATTGCTAATTTCATTGCATGAATGTCACAACAGATGATTTCAATGTGATGAAAGTCTGTTCCTTCAAATATTGTCATTTCAAATCCTCTTGGGTCTAATTATGCCCCCTAACTTTCAGCGTTTGGTAGAGAAGGAATAGTTGCTAGAGGTCAATGTACTAGTAGCTTCAGTGAATCTGATGGGGAGTGGAATAAGGTAAGAAACACTACCTTAGCTTGCAGAGAACTTTTAGCTACCCTTGTAGTAATTGCAGCTGAAGGTTCTAATTATTCAAGGAGATGACTCAGTGTAGCTAAATACTTTTTGCTACCCTTGTAGTATTTGCAGCTGAAGGTTCTAATTATTCAAGGAGATGTCTCAGTGTAGCTAAGTACTTTTAGCTTCCCTTGTAGTGTTTGCAGCTGAAGGTTCTCATTACTCAAGGAGATGTCTCAGTGTGGCTAACTACTTTTAGAGTGGCAGTAAAATGCTTGTTAAACTTTGAGTGTAGTTGACCATTATCTGACTTTTTGGCTTGTTTGGGGCAATATTGGTGTCCCTTTTTGGTTTTGATGAAAACATGATATGTCAAGAAGGGAAGCTTGGACCAAGCTCATATTTGGCGCCATTTACGAAAATTAACTGTCGCCTAGTTAGATTTATATCAATGACCGATCTCAATGCAAATTAACTTTGTAATGCTATCATGTGCGGAGATTGTTCACAAACTTCATGGAGCATTTACAACATACAGCAAAAGCATTTGATACCTAAAATAACTAGTTATTATAGAGAACCGTTTGAGCTTACGAAGTAAGGCATTCATAAATATGTTGTGTTCATATTTTAATTTCTCAACCAATTAAAAACAAATATTACTCGTCGATATCACGGTGGTTTGGTTATGCACAGGCAACCCCTGCACAGTACAGTATATGCAGGTAGACTACTAACAATAAGCATTGTTATAAATGTTACGTGTCAGAATACCAATACACTTAAGGTGGCCAAACATCTACTTAATTATTTTCTTAAGGCATTTCTGACATGCCATCAGTCATAATTCGCAAATTATACGACAATTTAAGGAGTTTTGAGACAAGTTTGTTGTTATTGCTGCCATGATTTTTTGCAAAAATCAGTTGCAAGTTGAAAATAGATGCTCTTTCAACCTTATATTTTCATTGCGTAAAAGAACGCTTTGATGTAGGCAGTGTAACAGGGTAAAAGCGATATTTTTCGCACAGCTAAAAGACAAGGTAAATAATTGGGAAAATGTAAAAAGTAGCCCTAATTGACTGAGTAGCGGTTCAAAGTGAGGTACTGTATAGGCTTAGGACTTGCGCACACCTCCCTAGCTACTGTATAGTACATGCCTAGTAATTGAGGAGCCCTTATGTAACAGTAGCTAAGCTATCTTTGTACTTTTGCAAATGTTTTATTTTTAATTGTTTTAGACACTATGATAGGCCTAGCTGCTTATTTATGATTCTGCGACATGTTTTACTTTGTTCAACACTTACTTATGGTGGAAAAAGTTTAAATTTCATGATGCGCAGAAACATAATTTTCCAATGTGCAATTACATAGCACCATCTGCCCAAGTGCCTAACCTTTGTTCACAGAAAGTATTGATGTTGTAGATCTGTACTATGGAGACTTGAACAGCATTCAGTGCAGAGTGAAGTTTGCGTTTTCACGAGTAGATTTTTAGTCACGGTCCCCAAATAGCGAGTACTTTTAAAATATTTGTCGAGGCCTGAGAAGAAGCCTGTTGTCTTTGGTAGAGATCAATCTGTATGCTGAATACAAGAAAAGTGTCCATCTCGGTTATCAGCTGCCAATGTGAATATTGTTTGTCATATCTCAATGTCTTTTACTGGACTACTTTGAAGTATGTTGTTCATCCTGGCTATACACTACAGCCTTGTGTGTTACATTAATATAACATTCATGTAGCATCATCAAAACCGCACTGCAGTTTTGCTGTCCCATCTTTTATGCCCTCCTTTCATTCAAGTACCAAACATTCCATTGCAGGTGTCCATCTATTTTTTTTTTTTTCGTTAGACATGGACCAAAGTGAGAAATATTGTTTGATGTTCAGAGCTGTGCTATGCACTGTCAGCGATTCTAGTGGAAGTTTTTATGAAACTGGACGTGATATACGCTGGATGTCTGTCATTTAAATATTACTAACACAGGGTCAGTAATTTCACTGAAATTTTAATAAGATCACGACAAGAGGATCCCCTACTATCTGTGCTTGCTCAGCTGCCTGCTTAATAAGTATGTTATTATGAACAATGTTGTTAAATTCCAAATAAATCTTTATCAACAGCTTACTGATGATTTGTCTATATAGTTATTGTTTCTGTAGATCACTTTTACGTTTTTTTCACTCTAGCATCAAAGAAAGCGTTTCTCCCTCTTGAATCTTTCACAGATATATGCCAGTAGTTCAACCTAGCATTTGTACTGATGATCATAAGAGACTGTTAATGGTTATGTCCCAGGGCGTAACCACCTTCGTAGTTTGGGAGGGGGACAAGGGGTATAATGGGAGGGGCAATATGGTGCTTTATTTTGCAACTTTTGACCTTTTAGTTTGTTTTTGACCTTTTAGGTTGTAACACAGATACAGTTTAACATTCATGTACTGTACACTATAATTTTTGAAACATTGCCATTTGGAGTGGGCGGGGAGGGGAGGAGATAGAGCCTAGACGTGAAAACCAAGCAACTTGGATACTTGACCCAATCTCAACCCAGCACCAAAACGTCAAGACTTTAATAGTACCACCATTCCGATGTTACGTCAAAGTGTGGAAGATACTAGAGTATTGTGCGAGCAAGCCTAGAGCTGAAAGACGAGCAGTTTGTTTGCATAATAGACCATGTATATCTATTACAAGTATTTTCCAGTCTGCAATTAACAATAAGAGCGGAAGGTCACATCATTTAAATGGAAATATCGTTTTTCAAGCAGAGTATGCTTTCATTTTCCATCAGAATCTATTTGACATTGCAAATTTTGTCTCAGTGCAAGGCAATCAGTGTCATCACTGAATTGCAGCTGTCCAGTTCTGAGTTATCCAATGGTTAAGATTCAAGTATCCCAGCTACTTCTAGCCATAGACGGTATTCAAGGGTCTCAGAGGAGGTTAGCTGATGCATACAGCTGGCTGTTTGATGTATAGGAAGCTTTACACAATTATGTAATTTATGTGTGTTTAGTAATAAATCTTAAATGATTTTGTGAATGCTAAGAGGAGCTACCATCCCACTTACAAATTGACAATACTACTGGCAACATGTATGCTAGTGGCACTTTACTTTACGTACTACAAAGCCGCCTACCATGTCCCATTTATTGGCTACTTGCCGAAGGCAGGCAAGTAACCTATGCAGTCAAGTTGGTGTGTGCATAGGTGCGTGTGTGTGACGCCCTTGCTGGTAAACACTAAACTTGAGACAGGTGCTCACTGCAGATCTCATATTATGTATGTGGCTTCATCATATTTAGTTCAAGAACCCTATTGTATTTGGCGGAGGTCAAAGGTCATATGGGGTCAGCAGAGGTCAAAACATGAAAATCTCAAAAGTCCTTCATCTCCAAAACCAAACTTCAAGGAAGCTCATATTTGCATGATAGGTTAGTGTAATAAGATGTATAAGTTTTACACTATTCTGGAGGTCAGCAGAGGTCAAACTGGAAATCTTTGTAAACACGATATTTCAAGAAATATAACAACAGTGGATCTTATATTTAGCATGTGGCTTCCGTGAATTGAGTGCTAGGTCCCTATTGTTTTTGAACTATGTCAAAGGTCACTAAGGGTGAGCAAAGCTGAAAGTTTGAAACTGAAAGCCTTTGTAATCTCTAGAACCTGAGCATCCACAGACATCATATTAGCATGGTAGATAAGGGCAATATTGTAGAGCATTTAAACTCATGTTTCAACCTGAAACCCAACATGTCTCAAGATTCTGCAGATAAACTACAGTAGATCTCTGCATTTGTATTTTTATCCAGTTCTAAGTTAAGCCCAGTTAATAGTGCCTTCAGAATTGATCACACAGGGTAATTTTCTCTGACAGTCATTTGAGCACACTTGACTTTACACATATCAAGACCTGACTGTACACGTATCCCACCGTGACCTCCAATTGTGACCTCCAACTGCCCATGGTCATTGTACAGGCTGCTATTGGCAACCAAAGCACCTTTGATGAGACATACTGTCTAGTTGCTGTGGTAAGTGGTTTTTCACCAGTTTTCAAAATATAGATCTTGTAAGAAGTATGTGCAGTTTGAATCATATTGAAGCTTGTTCTACATTAGCATCTATTACTATTGTGGGGGCAAGTAACCAGGATTGAGTATCTTCACTCTGATTGACCGTTAGCTCTCCTTCCTTTCATCCTTCAATATCTGCTGTGGGTATTATGCACAAGACACTTATATGTTTTTAAGCAAACACATCTGTGCTTATAGTATGGAATCTAATTTAATACATGAACAACAAAGACAAACCAACAAAAACTATTTACAGATTTTAATAGTTGGTTTTATTATCAGAAGTTAAAATACAAGCCATCTGAAAGGTAGTTAATCTACTTTGCCTTCGCAGCAGCTTTCTTGAGCTTGGTCAACTCCTTCTCAACAATGGCATTCCGCTGCAAAGAAGAAGGAAAAGAAAATATTTGCCACTGTTATTGAAACTTCCATATTGACAAGTTACATGGATAATATGACTTTGAACTACTCTAGTAAGAAATGTGTCCCTCCTTTGCCATTTGTTGTTTACATGTATTTTCTTCTCTATTCTGATAAACTATTGCTGTTGAATATATGGACTAAGTACCATTGGACTAAACTAAAACAAGTAATCAATTCACAAAGGATAAAGTTAACCTCAAGATAGACTTATAAGAAGGTCTTTAAACTGTACAACAAACTGAATCTGAATTACATAAAATGTACTGCTATGCATGATCCTTCCATTAACAAATTTAAAAGAAAGCCAACAAGTACCATCAACAGTTTACTTTATCATTCTTAAACTAGGGTGCAGCTGGGAGATGCTGATCACCCCCCCCCCCCCCCCCTCTCCCACAACTATTTTCTTGGAATATTGCTTTCCCAAGAAAGTTTGGCACAAAGCCTTATGATACTGTCATAGTGGTAAGTCTGTGCTACCTAGTAATGAAACGCACAGAGCTACTTAAAGCCCTAAAAAAGTAGTGACAACAAAATATAAAATAAATTCTATGTTATTGGTCTGCAAAATTCAAATGAGGCAGGAGTTATATTCCATGCTATTTTCATGTTTCCATATTCAACAATCTTGATTAAATCATCTTTCCACAATTTTCCTCAATGTAGAGTTAGTCACATTGATGATACATTGGAAAGAAATTGAAAATTGTTGTACTTCACATTCAGACTTGCAGATATTACCATTTTCTGCCATGTTAAGTTAACTGATTACTCTGTTCAGTTCATACCCATTATTTTGATCACCATTTGTTTATCCCATTCAGTGGAGGAACAGCACACCTAAACTCTGTTCTTCAGTAGAGAACTAATATATCACATGGTTTCCCAGTATGCAACCCAGAAACTCACATCATTTTTATAATAAATGCTTAATGCATAGCATATAAACACTCAATTAAGAAATCGAATTCACATTTCCAGCAAACTCATACAATTATTACCACACAGTGCATTTCAAACTGTGGGATGCTCTAAAAGGTTCAGTCTACCTACCCACCTCCCCCCTCCCCCCTACCTTCCAATTCAAAGGATCACTATAGGATGCATAATGGCATATAAAAGTGTATAAACTATGTGAACATTAATAGACACAGGTATCGTTAGGGCCTCTCCCCCTAAAATCAAATCCTCATCATATATCTGTCTTCTGGTCTACTTACCTTCTTCTTGGCGATCATGAGCTTGAAGCGGTCGAAGTCTGTCATTGCTTCCTTCTGTGAAACCCAAGAAGAATCAATTTAAAATCAGTTTAAAGAGCCAACACTGACAAGAGCCATAAGATATCACATATTTATCGACCAGCTATGGTCCGATATACAAACTGCCATGGATATACAAACAGCTGGATATACAAACTGCCATGGATATACAAACAGCTATGGATATACAAACAGCTATGGATATACAAACTGCCGTGGATATACAAACTGCTATGGATATACAAACAGCCATGGATATACAAACAGCTGTGGATATACAAACTGCCGTGGATATACAAACTGCTATGGATATGCAAACTGCCATGGATATACAAACAGCTATGGATATACAAACTGCCATGGATATACAAACAGCTATGGATATACAAACAGCCATGGATATACAAACAGCCGTGGATATACAAACTGCCGTGGATATACAAACTGCCGTGGATATACAAACTGCTATGGATATACAAACATCTGTATATGTAAGACATAATGACAGTACAGGTCAAGACTTGGATAACTCCCTGATTCTTGAGCAAAAGTCCTCGCAACTGTCAAAATGGTGACATCCATTAATAATATGTTCTCTTTGGAATACTTTATGCCCCTCTGTATTACTATTCTATAGCACCAACACCTCTCTTCTACAGAATATCTCTACTCCTTCCCATAGTATTTCCCTTCAAAAAGAAGACATATTAACAAAAAGAAATATTTCTTAAAATCACCTTCTAGTCATACTTATTTAACTTACCCTTTTCTTGGCTTCCAGCTTCTTGCACCATGTGGTGCTCTGCCATTTCTCGTCAATGTTTGCTTCTTGCCAGGCTTTCTTCACGGTCTTGGCGCGAGCGGATGGTGATATCTTGACCACGAAATCAGTGAGATGGAGCCATTTCAGTCTCATAGCATGTCTCCTGACACCGCTCAGTGGACCGTCGATCAGAGCCTGAAAGATCAGTGATCAAATCAGTGAAAAATGTGGAATTAATAGTCTACACAAAGGATAGGATGAACTGCTATCAAACCCTGCACTGGGGTCATTCAATATATATGGTCAACAGGATTTGTCATGGTGTAATATGATTAATAGCCAAGCATGAATAGAATCACTGCTTTGTACTGACATTTGTCATAGAAGCCTCCTCATCTTTGTCAAAGCTCTGGAGTGAGCAATTATCCTGTTCTCACATAACCAAAGTAAGCTGTAATAGTTTTACCCTAACTTTCCTTCAGACGCCAGGTATCTGGGGTGATGCAACTTTTAAAGCCCCGCAGAAGGTACAATTAAGAGGTAAGTATGAAGACGTGAAGTTAACGGACAGTACCTGTACATAATGTGAAAGTGAACTACCTTCAGATTTAATTTGCATACCATTATTAGTATCAATGCTGTCATAATAGAACATAAGGCTAAGTACAGCTAGTGCAGTTGTTTATAGCACTACCAATACATCATGGTAGTGTATGGGATGCATACTTTATATAACTAGATATAACCATTCATTGGTACATCATTGTGTTAAAGATGAACAGTGGTTCCTTTTAAATACTTTTAAAGATACAACTGTTACATGTCCAGCTTCTGATTTAATAATCCAAATTTCCACACCAGTTAAAGTATACAAACTCACTATTAAATATGTTTATATCCACTTACCCTTGTTTGGTCAATGATGTCTACGATGACACAGAGCTTACCACGATGCCTTCCAACAGCAATGTAGGCAACCCTACCCACTTGCACGAAGCGGGTGAAGTTTGGCAAAATCTAGCAAGGACAGAATAGCAAACAAAAGGGTTCTGGTAGCTGGGCTTTGTGACTCAACCAATTCCACAAAATTGCTTTCAAACATGTTTACATAATAGGGAAAGGGTGGATGGTTGGAAAATGTTGCACCTAAACCTGGTATGAGGAAAACTTCACATCCCAGCAGGAAATCATCTGCTTCAAACTTAAAATATGATCCGTGATATATGCAAAAATACTCTACAGTCCTAGAATCTAATATAACATGGTATGCTTTCTGAAAGTATTATCATAAATCTATCAATGGGTTTACTCCCAATTCAAGTAAAGTTAAAGTATATACAATTTTACAAAGCTTGTTTAGGTAAGCTAATTTTTTGTTTACAATGTAAAGAATGATCCCACATCAGCTTCACCTTCAGTATAATTTTAATATTGATTGCGCAGATATTCATCTTAAAAGTATTTTACTTGCGAACCAGTTGCAACTTTTTGTTTGATATTCAGTTTTTCTCACAAAGTTTGAACCCAATTTTTGTTCATTTTCTTTCGGACTAATAATTTTCGTGGCAATTACATTTATTTCAAACATTTCGCCATGCCTCGAAAAAATATTTGTTTGGAAATGTGTTGACTTGGTCAATAAGGCCTGTTAAATTACTAATATTTGTTCTTTCAAAATAAAATTGAAACACAAATAATAGTTGCAACAGAATACAGAATCCCCACTTTAGACAAACGGGGAAAGATCAACCCCAATGTACGTTACAAGTGGTGTACCACAAGGTTCAATTCTTGGGCCACTCTTATTTTTACTTTATATTAATGATTTAGATTTATGTCTTGCACATTGTTCTGCGGATATGTATGCAGACGATACTACATTTCATGTTAGTGATAAGAGTATTGATGAGCTTTCTATTAAATTAAATGAAGATGCTCAACATATATACAATTGGTGTCAGCAAAATAAGATGGTTATTAAAACTGAGAAAATGAAAAGCATGTTAATATGTTCTAAGCAGAAGCAAATTACTCTAAATTCTAACAATCAAAATGTGATGATAAATAACGAGCTGCTAAGTAATACTTCATCAGAAAAGCTTCTAGGTGTCAGGATTAATGCAAATCTTACATGGAATGATCAAATTGATTTTGTTTGTAATACCATAAGTAGTACAATAGCACTCTTAAGAAGAATTAAACGATTTATCGACATCCCTATACGTGTGTTATACTATAATGGCTATATTCAGCCATTCATGGATTATTGTAATCTCACATGGGGTTCATGCAACCAGGGATATATTGACCGAATAGAAAAGCTTCAAAAATGTGCAGCCCGAATAATACTAGATGCTACTTATGATGAAGACTTGGATGGCATACTTTCAATGAACGTCTTAATATGAAAAGGCTGGTTATGGTATATAAATCACTCCACGGACTTGCCCCGTCTTACATGAAAAAAATTTTTGAGCATACTCATGATGTACATACATATGGCCTACGTTCAACTACATCATTTGGGCTCTTTCTAACTGGGGGAAAAACTGAATTCCACAGGAAAAGATTCCCCCACATTGCTGCAAAACAATGGAATGCACTACCAAATGAAATAAAATATGCAAACAGCTTAAGTAGTTTTAAAAGATTAGTTCAACTTTTTATCAAGTAATCACGTTTTATTGCTCTCTTCGTTTTATTTGAAAGTTTTAGATCAGTAATTGTGTGATTTTGTTTTTATTGATTTTATACACATTGTATAATTTTAATATTAATAATGTTCATATTTCATTTTGATCGTAGTTTAAGAATCTTACTCGTTTATACTCATTCATAATTTCATACTTCATTTAGCATTTTTTTAATTTGCAACATTTTAGTTTTATACTTATATATTTTACTTGATATTTATCTATTTTTGTATTGTACGAGGGCCTCGTGGAAGATTAGCTTCGGCTAAACGAGTTACCCTCTCAAAATAAAGTTTAATAAATAATAAATAAATAAATAGTAACAATGTGTGGGCATCTAGTTTTAAACACCTCATGACTAGGGCTCTCCAAGGATTGCGTATTCCAGTCTTTTATAGTCCTAGGATAGAAACTATACTGAAAAGCATGATTATGTGGAATTTGAATATAACGGCCACGTCTCCCTGGTTTCAAGATGGGATTAGTCTCGTTTGGGACTGCAGCTAGGCCATTAATAATTTGATAAAAAACATGAGTCTGGCCCTTTTTCTTCTTTCTATGAGGGTTTCCCATTTCAAATTCTTCAAGATCTCAGATACGCTGGATTGCCTACAGAATATACAAGATTACAAGCTAAAGACTTCTTGTGTAAGTTTCTTTTCTACTTCTGTTTTCACTTTTATTTGTCAGTGTTGGGCAGGTCTATCCTATGCTATGAGCTGTTAATACTTAGTGTACTGTAACGGAGGTGTACGCTTTGTGTTAACATGGCAAGTCCCGTTTAGCACGTTTCACAAAACCTAGCCTAGTCGGTTAGCCTAACGTGCAGTAAAGAGACACATTCTGTGCAACTCAACTTCATGTGCGCTCAACACGAACTATAACATACTTCGATTTACCTTCTTTATATCCCATGAACTACTGTGTGTGCTCTGTTGAAAGAAAACATTTTAATGAACCATATGTAGCATATCTGGTTATTCTTATTCATTCTTGAAGGCGTAATTTCGTTTTGCATGCATTACCTTTACTTCTGCGTCTGGCATTTTGCGAGCCGAGGATCAAAAAGGCTAATTGAGGGCGTTCTGGTATTAACAGATACTGTTTCTGTTGGACTGTACTACGAAACGCTCAACAGTTGTACCGTATCACTCTTGCGAAATAAACGACTTACTGGCACATTGTTCACAATATCGCTATACTTGGGTAATTATCTTTCAACCCTTCTCTGGCATGCTCATAATAACGTTAAAGCGAACAATAGGTCGGTCGGCATATAACACTTTTATCGTACTGAGATTAGGCATAAACACTTTAATCAGACTGAGATTAGGCCTAGGCCTAGACCATTTTTTATTATTTTTATACTGCATAGCCTCAATTAATCTTGAGTACGATCAAAACTACTCAAATTAACCGGGCCAAGGCCTAGACTATTATAGCCTTAGCATGGTCCTAGGTCAGTTAGAGCATGGAGCTCTGTTTATAGCTCCATGGTTAGAGTTAGACCGAGTTCTAGCAGCCATGGCCCCATTTACTATATGTGATATGAAATTATTGAGGTGTAAACACAAGAAAGTGTGAAGAAAAAATGCTATAATTGAGTTTTTATTCATGGTTTCTTAGTTTCCCATTATTGATAAAATCTGTATTGTCTAAACTACTTTGTAATTTTAAAAAATGGGGGGGGGGGGGAGGGGAACTTGCTTGTTTACCGTACTAGGCCTACAGTTTATGTTTACAAATTATGAAGGCTAGGCGGCTATCGATCATCTTGAAAACTTTAAAAGGGTGTGAATACTCGCGCAAAAAGAAACGTCTAATGCCAGTAATCTGACCTAGCCTAGTTTCGAATGAGGTGTAACAGAAGTGTTAGACACCACCATCGATCCCAGAAAATACACACACAGCTTACTACCGTCGGTAATTAGACACTAGTGTACAGTCAGTACATACAGCTGCGGTCAATACCCACAGCACAGTGTACAAATGATACAGCCCTGGACATCTCAAGTCCAGCTAAAGATAACAAGGTATCACGTTTCATTACTGTCTGCATTTTGCAGCGACTAGAGAAAAACTTCACTTGCAAGCACAGAAAGTTAACTTTTTCACAGGGTGGCACGTGGTTTGAGACAAGTCTTTAATGCCTTTAAGTGACAAAAGCTTGGGAGTACAAGGGTGTGTCAATGACATTAATAACACAAATTGAATGGAAAAGTGTTACATACATGCATGCATGACTCTGCACCCTGAGGTTGACCTGTATAAAGGACATGAAAGAGGTCAGACCTTTGTTTGAATGTCTGATCCTTGAACATTTCAAGTTTCAGCTGTCCAAAGAACCAGCAATTACTCTAAAGATTCAGCTGCCTCCAGAATGCTCCTTAGGGTTTATTTGATGATGAATGTTCTTTAGTGTATGGTAGGCCAAATGTTAATGTTAATCCATCGTTTTGTAATCACTAAAACATGTTCTTTTAACTGCATATCAACAACAGAACACTGTTGGATTACTTTCAATAGAATTACCCTTGAAAACTTTGTAATGCATGGTTAAGATGTAAAATCTTGTTTTCCCAGTGCATTTTTGTGTGTTGCATATCTGAGGTAATAGTCTGTGTATGAGACTGATTAGACCAGATGTACGTACTAAGGATCATTTGTCAAAAGAACATATATCCAAATTAATACTGTTTTTGTATTATTTCTATCCTCAGTCGGAAAATGTTTCCTGCAAAATTTTTGAAGAGGCTCTTGCCGTCTGATTCATTGTATCCAAAGTTTTGCTCCACTGAGGTAAATCAGTTTGACTTTGAATCAGGGATGAATTATCTTTGAGATCATTACCAAACTGTTTGGATATTCACTTCAAATCTCTAAGATCCATTTTACATTCTCCAGCTATTAAAGCAAATTTGCATGAATACCAAAGCTTTGCAAATAAAACACTAAACATTAGGCCTACACTAAAGTTATGAGACACATATAGTTTCTAGTTGGTGTTAGTAAATTGCTAATGTTAAAGAGAAACCAAATGCCTGTGACAGACCTTTGTTTGATTGAGGGGTGCAAACAGTACAAGGCTTGGATCAATATATAGTGCAAAGTTTGATCCTGCACAGAATATTTCTTTTAAGGAGAAGCAAACCCAATCATAACAATTGTAAATTTTTGTAGAAGATTTGCACGTGGAGTTGTGACGAACAACTCTCACATCAAGATGATGCATTTGTTATGTCATTTGGAAAATGGTTTGTATATGGTCCATCATACAAAAGTCTGAAGACACGACCAAGCATTAATATGATATCATAGACGGACCAACTTGTTCAATTTTGTAGTTTTGTTAATTATGATTACTTATGTTGATTGTTTGCAATAGATGTATGATCTGTTATGTTGACTCCGAAATATTGTAGTTAAATATTCTCTACTGTTGGAATGGTTTTCAGTGACAATCCTGTTCAAAATGGGCACAGAAAAGCTGAGAAAAAGTAAAAGGGTACACATCCAAGAAGCACTGTGACATCACACTTGGGAAAAACACCATGGCAACACCATGACAGGAGTTTGGATGATCCATGGTGTCCCTAATGAAGCAAGATCTTTCTTCTAATTGCTTCAGAAGAATATTGGTGACATAATTCTACTTCTGTGTCTCATTCTTTTTTTCTTATTTTACTTAAAGATTATTTCAGCAGATATTTTCAAATCGTTACAATCTATTGTCGGTGACAAGAATATTTCCAAGGCAGAAGCTGTCTGCAGCCAACACAGCCATGATGAATCATATTATAGGTGTGTTGAAGTAACATTGCTAAAACATTTTACTACATTTTATGCGACTTAAATAACCTTTCTATGTTACCTTTTTTATAAAGTCAACCCAAATCAAATGCTTTTCATAACATTTCTGAGAAGGCATTTCTTTTCTCAAGAGTTGAAAGAGTAAATCATTTCCACAAAGTGAGATTATACTGCTTAATACCATAATATCGTGAGTGTCTATTAGTATTAACTTCCTGTGTGATGTTTGTTTACCATCAAATGAAAACTTGTGAAATTTAGCTTCTCATTTTGCATTTCTTTAGACAGGAATAGTTCATTTTTTCCCCTATATTTTCAGTGAATAAGTGTGTCATTTCCATGTATGTTTTTTTTCTGTTTCTTGCAACTGTTTTAAGAAATACATGCCTCAAAATACATTTATCACTTCCAAATTGACATTTTAGGGGTCATTTACCTGCTGCTGTTGTCTGGCCACAGTCAGTTCGAGAAGTCAGCCACGTAGTCAAAATCTGTCACAAACATCGCATTCCAATGATACCATTTGGAACCGGCACAGGATTGGAAGGTGGAGTGCTATCAGAACAGGTTTGGAAAAAATTTATGTATATTTTTTACACCAAATTGTTCATCTACAGAATATTCACTGAATATAATTATGAAAGGGATTCAGAAAAATTCGAAATAAATCTTATCTTCAATTGTGTTTATGATTTAATTTACCAACAATCTTAAGTTCAGTGTCTAGTAATAGTTAATTTCTCAAATATCCTTTGGCAGACCTTATCTATGACAGTTTTTGTGTCATACTCTCAACTTATGGCTTATTGTTTGTAATAAAAGGGTTACAATATCTGGCTTCGGAATAATCCTTAAAATATTAAAAGGTAATAAAAGTCACAGTATCATAAGTTGACACTGAAACTCTCACTACTATTCCCTAATTTCATCTAATGACCTCCTTACAATTGTGTGTGCAATAATCCAGAGTCTTTTGCGATTATTGCCTGTACTGTGTGCATTTACACAGATACATTCCACTTGTAAGAGAAACTATTGTTCTCAACCCCCTCCCCCAGTAAGTAACACAATTCACCAGAGAATAGGACTTGTGACTAGGCAGCAGTGTGTTGGAGATTAAAGGTCATCAAAGGGCATAAAATTTAAGCATGGCTGAAAATGTGTTCAAAGTTTTCAACAGTACTTTTCTAGAGGCTCTGATCCTCCTAATTATTCCCAGCCAAATTAAGGAGTCATTAAAATAGATAATTAAATGTCTCATTTGGGATAAGCAGTATTACAATGGCAGTGAAATGCATTTGAAAGTTTGAGCACGGGTGACCATTCTCTGCCTTTTCTAGCATATTTAAGGACAGTACTGATGACCGTAAAAGGATGTCTTTAAGTAGAATTTTACTTTGTTATGTCATAGTTCAAGCAAAATGAAAAATATGAGATCTAATAATCAGTCTACAGCTATTCTGGTTTTCAAGATATTCTTCGTTAAAATATCCTATATCCCCGGAATGTTCCCTTCTGAGAAGTTGCGCTGATTAGGACATTGCTCTATTGCAAATCGACGTCGCAACTTTTATTGCGCAACAAGTTGATACCCGTGTCTAACTATGCGATTCAACCTTCAATTGTATTGCGAGTTGAATCGCGAGTTGAATCGCGCAGATGTGACCCGGGCTTAAGGCTAAACCAATGAAGATGTCAACTCCTCGGGACAGCTGGCCTAAATGTTAATGTTAATCCATTGTTTTATAAACTCTAATAATGCAACCAACTCTCACTTCGTATGAAGCATTTTGAATGACATTCAATACCATTTGTCTATGATCAATCTGTAAATACATTGTAATCAAGTTAAATGAGGCCACAAAAGTCTTCTTTTCCACATGAGCATTGTGTTGCCTCTGAGATGTTGACCTTAGTGATGTTGACCTTTAATAGTGATGTTGACCTTAGAGTGTGTGTGTAAGAACTTGGTAGTCCAGCCACTTTCATTGATGAGCCTCAGATGATTAAAGGGTCATTTCTCAAAAATCAAAAGCATTATAGAAACACAACCTGGATTGCCAACTCTGATTCCTAACGGTCTGTGACAAGTTAAAAATTAAGTTTTTAGTCATCCCTCCATGTAAGGTGAAGCGGCATGAGGAACAAATTTTCAATCTGTTGAAAATGTTTTTCAATAATCTCTTTTTCTCTCTGTAACAAATTAGCATAGTACAAGCAAATAATTTTCTCTAAATAACTGCATTTGTAATAATATTACTGTACAGCTTTTGTCGACTTGACATTTAGGATGGATGTGTTGCCATAAATCTGACAAAAATGGAAGAAATTACTGGTTTTCATCCAGAAGACTTGGATGTCTCCGTCCAGCCTGGAGTAACCAGACATATGTTAAACAACCATCTTAAAAGTCATGGTCTTCACTTTCCAATAGGTTTGTGTTCTATATATATTTAATTTTGTTTGAAATTCTTACCAGATAAATAGTTTGATGCAATGTTGTATGAGAACATTTTAATCAAATTGTACAAGATCTTTCTGGGAAGATCGTTTCTCTTTCCCTGCCACTTTGGGGTTGCTTGTAATGAAATGATATGGTGTAGTCCTATGTTACACAGTGTGAAAGGTATGGTGGCGTCTGACTGGCACCTCTAGTAAAGACATTCTTACCGAGGATTACCACCAAGTAAGGGCAGGATAGTTCAGTTGGTAGAGCGGGCACTGGTTAAATCCCATTTTAGTTAATCATTTCTGTGAACTTTCAAAATTTGTTTCTATTTTCTTGTTCAAATTTCATTTACCTAAGCCTATTTTGAACAGTTAGGTATATAGTTGAAATGGCAAAGGTGACAATAATTGACCAAACGATAAAAAAAGTTATGATTTGTTTTCCTGTTTGCACTGGACGTTAGTACAGTAGGTGATATGTTTTGCTTTATCCTCATTGTTTAGATCCTGGTGCTGATGCTTCCCTGTGTGGTATGTGTGCTACTGGTGCTTCTGGTACCAACGCAGTCAGATATGGTACCATGAAGGAGAATGTACTCAACATGGAGGTCGTGCTCGCTGACGGTACCATCGTACATACGGCTGGCAAAAACAGGCGGACAAAGTGAGCAGCTTAAATGCTTTTAAAGTGAAACCCATAAATTAATATTGTAAATATAACAACCCAAAATAATGAGTTAATGTAAACTTCCCTTTCAAATATTGTAACTGTCAAAAACGACCAAGACTGCAATCTTCGCGTCCCTCAAATTATTGAATGAAGTCATTAATAACAAAAACTACTTTGACAGAAGTTTTATAGTTCCTATTGTTGTTACAATTGGATCTGCCACTGGAATTTCACTCCCTCGATTTGTAAAATCAAAACTTTGATGTTGTGTTCACATTTGTATTTTCACATAAACTGCTTCATACTTTAAAATCTTTGCTGCAAACAAACTCTTTCTCCTGATCTGTTATCAGGAAAAGCTCTGCTGGTTACAATCTGACAAACCTCTTTGTTGGTTCTGAGGGTACCCTTGGTTTAATTACCGAGGCAACTCTGAGAGTTTATGGAATTCCAGAAAAGGTTGGTCATTGGTCCTTTTCTCAGTTGTATGCCACAGTTAATTCATCACTACAAATGGTTAATAGAGAATTTGACAGCAAAGCTGGATGTAAAAAGGCATTATGAAAAAATATATATATATATTAAACCTGCAGTATGTGTTGGATGGGGTAAATGGTTTGTTGGGCAGTGTTCTCATCCCAAAACACTGCAGTTCATTAGCTTGATTAGACCATTGAAATAATTAACAAAGAAAGAGAAGAGATTTTGAAACTGAGGCTACTCACTGTGCAAACGCAGGGCAGCAGCGTGAAAGAATATTGATGAACTAGTCCATCAGAAAAAGGGAAATATGTACCAAAGGATTTCATTTTATGTTTTTAATGTTGCTGTTTTGGTTTTGATTTTCTTCAGATGGTGTCGGCGGTCTGCTCATTCGATACGGTGAAGTCAGCAGTGGATTGTGTTGCCCAGGTGATGCAGAGCGGCATTCCAATGGCAAGGATAGGCAAGTGATTTAAAGTTGACATAAAAGATAAATTCCTCACAAGTTTGAGAATTAGTCATCAGTGATTCTTCTATCTTCCTAGCATGCGGAAACTACCTTGGATGAAGATTTCCATGTTCTGAATCCTTTTCTATAGATTAAAGACTTTTAAATTTGATGATACAATTTCTCAAAGGGCATTTCCTTTTGAAGTTGACAGCAAAATGTTTGTCCAAGTGTGAGTATGAGCTTTTGACCTTCTAACATATTTTGGGGCAAAATGTTTTACATGCATCGTATGCTAGATAATGATTTGTTAAGATTTACAGGTGCTGAATCTGCAGTTGAATCCAAAGCCATCCATCACAAGGGTACACGAGCATAGTTAGTATCGTTACAACAAAGTTTAATCATAATAAAAATAATAATAAAAATTCATAATTTCCTTGAAACAATAGTGACTTAACAATAAATGGCCTTTAACACTTTTGCATCAGTTCTATTTTTTTTATGAACTTTAAAAAAAGAAAGGTTTCTTATATTTTGCTATGCTAAGCATGGTTAGAATAATTAGCAGCTAAATGCACCATTTTTGGGTAAGAGGAAACATTTCAAACGATTGTAGGGAAGGGAAATGTAAAGTGATACAAGTGTATATAATGCTAAGAGGTTGAATTGCAACCAGGTTTAACTGCGGCCATTTCTGCTTCAGATACATTGTAATGTTCAATTTGTTTACTTCTTTGACTGTTTTGCAGAATTCTTAGATGACATGGCTATGGACTGTGCTAACAAATACAGCCATCTTGAGTGTAAAGTAGCTCCGACCTTGTTCTTGGAGTTTCAGGGATCAGAGAGCAGTGTTGAAGTTGACATTGAGACTGTTGGTATGTCTGGTTTATAATAATTTTTTTTTTTTTATTCATCCATTGGCAGGATAAGTGATGTAGCATCAGAGATAAATTATATGAGAAAAGTTTACTTACCATTAACAATTTGTTAAGAAAATTAGAAATTGTGCTGTTTGGAGTTGTACGGTTTTCAAGGGTGGTAATCTGGAACACATTACGTGAGTACTTGTTAAGCTGTATCAGTAGCATTTCCATTAAATATTAGAAATGGATGTATTAAAATCTCACCAGGTTTCCATTTAGCTTTGATGAAACAGTGAAGATTTTATACTATTTCAAAGAAATTAGAAATTTTAAGACAGTTTGGTTGCCATGGTGATTATTACTCTGTTGTAGCTAAGGTTCATCATTGGCCAGTTACTATTTCCAGAGATTAGAAAACATTGCTAACAATCTGAAAGTAGGTGTGATATCATTATGTTAGGGATTGCTGCAAGAACTGAAGTTTCAAATGTCCTAAATATTGAAATGTCAAAGGTTTGTGTAATGAAAAACAGTTTTAGAAACTCTACGAGAATCTTTTAAAGAGGATTTCAAATTGTCTAGATAATCTTAAACTGAAACTGACTACATGAAACTGATATTCACACCATTGCATGTTCATCCTGTCTGCATCCTCTCCATATTTCTGAGACATTTCATGTGTTTTTCTTTCTTTTTTCATAACCTATGAGAAATTATACAAATTAAATGTATCTACAATTGTGATCTTTTTTACATATTTTTTGATTTACTTTGATAATACCATGTTAATTTTGTTGATTTTTAATTATTTCAAACAATACCCTTCCTTCAGGAGAAATTGTAAAGTTCAACAACGGTTCTGAATTTCAGTACTCTCAGACAATGGAGGAACGAAATAAGCTGTGGAAGGCCAGACATGAGTTTTGGTACAGCATGCTGGCTTTAAGGCCCGGTGGAAAGGTAAGCTCAAATCCCAGACATGAGTTTTGGTACAGCATGCTGGCTTTAAGGCCCGGTGGCAAGGTAAGATCAAATTCCAGACATGAGTTTTGGTACAGCATGCTGGCTTTAAGGCCCGGTGGCAAGGTAAGATCAAATTCCAGACATGAGTTTTGGTACAGCATGCTGGCTTTAAGGCCCGGTGGAAAGGTAAGCTCAAATCCCAGACATGAGTTTTGGTACAGCATGCTGGCTTTAAGGCCCGGTGGCAAGGTAAGATCAAATTCCAGACATGAGTTTTGGTACAGCATGCTGGCTTTAAGGCCCAGTGGCAAGGTAAGATCAAATTCCAGGCATGAGTTTTGGTACAGCATGCCGGCTTTAAGGCCCGGTGGCAATGTAAAATCAAATCCCTCGGCAAAATTGTGGAACTTTCTATGAGCAAAATTGTTGCAGAGTATTTTCTATAATACAAATATGATTCCGTTACCTGTATATTTAATATGTTTATATTAAATTGGTTAAAGCAAGAAAGGATTTTGAGATGTAAAAATAATTACTGCCACAAAGGAGGGATATTTTATTCTTGAGTACTTGGTTTGATATCGACTATTGTCACTGCTGCTAAAATGTGCTGCTTGAAGTATGGAACTGTTTTAATAATACTTTTAAAGTATGCCAAAGAATTAGGATGATGTGTTACAAAGTGAGCTGCTAACATTGCATCTTCTTTGTTTTCTATCCTTGGTAGGGTTACAGTACTGATGTATGTGTTCCCATATCTGAACTACCAGCTGTGATATCATACGCCAAAGAAGAGCTATCTTCCAGTAATCTGCTCTGTAAGTCATCATTTTAATTCAGAACTATCTTCCAGTAATCGACTCTGTAAGTCATCATTTTAATTCGGAGCTATCTTCCAGTAATCTGCTCTGTAAATTTGGAGCTTTCTTCCAGTAATCTGCTCTGTAAGTCATCATTTTAATTTGGAGCTATCTTCCAGTAATCTGCTCTGTAAGTCATCATTTTAGTTCGGAGCTATCTTCCAGTAATCTGCTCTGTAAGTCATCATTTTAATTCGGAGCTGTCTTCAAGTAGTCTGCTCTGTAAGTCATTATTTTAATTCGGCAAAGAGATTTTTTTTTTCTATGATTTTTCTTTGAATTTTGAAGATTTCTTCCACTATCTCATGACAATGCAGCAACCTATTTTCTGCCTGCCATGTTTTAAGGCTGATTAATGCTGTTACTATTGAATAATTGCAAGTTTCTTGTAATAAACGTCACTGCCTAGAGAAACAACCGGAACTAATGAATTGTGTACCGTGTTGATTATTTTGTTATCAGATACAATCGTAGGTCACGTCGGAGACGGAAATTTCCACTGCGGGATGAACATTGATATGGATGATGAAGATGAAGTGAGAAGGGTGAAAGAATTCAGCAGTAACCTCGTGAAGTAAGCATAAATGAAAAATGTAATTCTGGTCAAATAGCATTAACCATAAAGAGGAATACTATTCTGGTCACCTATCTTGTAAGCATAGTGAGAAACATT
>KN892231.1:945-11577 GCA_000934455.1 Apostichopus parvimensis
CTCATGAAACTTAATCATTATTTAAGCTTTGAAAATTGCATGTGATTATTCAGTGGTATGAATATGATCTTTCGTGTTGATAATTTTGTAATGTTAAAAGATTCTATCTCCATTTTGTTAAGACTTAGAGGAACTGTTAGAGGCTGAGGTCATATATGAATAATTTTCACATGAAATTGTGAAGTCTACTTCAGTAATAACGTTAACATTTTTTTTTATGCTTTAAACAGGAGTAGGACTGGAGGGAAGAGGTGAGGGTGTGTGGGTTAAATTGGGGTAGGAAGAGAATAGCGAGGACCAGTGTCTTATTTGCCAGTACCAGTGAAAGAAATAGATTATATAGACTGTTATCAGTGGTGCTTATTGATGTATCAATTTCTTGTCCTCTGTATGTCTTTGAGAAACAGTATTGCTGTTTATACGCAAGAAAAACTGCAAACCATGTCTCTGTGCTGAGTGCTTTTGTTGCTCCTCGAAGGTCTGGTCTGGTTTTATCCAATTTGATATAGCATTGTTGTTTTTAAAACGTGTCAAACAGGAGGCACAGTGAGTTAGAAGTTGCATTAGTACAAAAAATGGTTTGATTGTCACAAAACAGTTTATTTTGATTTATTATACAACTTTTAAAAGTTGAATTTTTTTGGTACATCAAAATCCATGCATTCAAATTTTACAGCAGTCTAACCAGACCAGAAGGGTTAACCTTTGAACATTTGTTTGCCTTATTAGCTTATTTTTTTTTGTCTGTTGTACATATATATCCTACAAGTTAAATATTCACGAAGAATTTTTGTTTGGAACTGTTCCATAGGGATTAAGCCATTGTCGGCCTATAGGACAGGCAACAGGAATTCTCTTCCATGATGGTTTGATGGTGATATTGATCATCCCAAAGCTTTGCCTCCTTGGTATGGTAATTTGAACAGAAAGAAGAATAATTTTAAATACACAAAAAATCTGCAAAATAATAATTTCACTATACTCAATATCCTTTTTTATCTCTTTGTACTTTTTCTCAACCATCAACGTTTTCTCAGTCGTTGTATATAAGCAACTACAGTTTTAGTTTTGGTTTCTCGTCTGATTTTTGTCCTTTCCGTCACCTGAAGAAGTTCTGTAAAATGAAGGCACATGAAGTTTAGTTTAGTTTTAGTTTAGTAGAAAAAAAGGATCAGCAGGGACACTCAAGTCCCCATCAAGGACCCTATAGGAAAGGGAAAAAAACTAGAGACACAAACACTCAGACCCGAAGATTTCCAGTGCCACGCCATATCTAGGAACCGACGCCGTTCAGATAGGAAATAAATTTTAAGTTACCATACCATCTAGGCTAACCCTCCTTTATCCCTTCGGGTAATGTTTATAACAGGTTGCTGTAGAATCCGTGGGAACGTAATTTGTAGTGAGCACCCATCGTCAAAATGGCAGCGTGCGTGAAGTTGCGTAACCCTCTCGTATTTTGTCATATTTTGAAAATTTGCACTCGTCTATCAACATATCGTGCTTACAGCTATGGCTTTGAAAGAAGAATTGCAGACTGCCGCTCTTGCAACTACCCAAAAGTAATTAAATAACGATTTTGCCAATGTTAGCTGTAATTTATTTCACATGTAACGTTAGGCTAATGCAAGAAGCATTGGGCCTAGGCCTACTACGTTAGTACTGTAATATTGGCTAGGCAATAGCCTAGTACTAGTACTAGTAGACATGACGTTATATGTTGTTAGGCCTGTTATAGCCTAACCTACTCATTGGCTCGTACATAAATCAGGACCGAATTTTTCAATGCACAAACATAGAAAGAAAAAGAACAGGAGTGTGTGATGTGTATAATGAACTCAGTTATAGCACTTATTGAATGAGTAATTTACATCAACCAATGTCATGCTACGACATTCCTGGTAAAGCTACACGAACAACATAATTTAGCAAAGTGGTACATTTGTGTTGGTACATACATGTTTACCGCAATTTTCAGTTCCAGAATTGCCATTTTGATTATTTTCTTTCAAACAATCTAATTGCAGCTGGAATTCATTACTATCAGTATCAGGACAACAAAATGTACATCATACTACATCATACTTGTATAGACATGAGCTGCAGACGACCTGATTTATTGTTCCTTAGCAACCCAAAGTGTCCTAGCTGTTTGTGCACGTAAACAAGTGCCTAATATGATAGGATTGACCATCCTTTGCAACCCATAAGACTAACAATAGATATTCAAATAGTAGCCCAGGCTCTATGCAGAACAAACCCTTCATGAGAAAGTAAATCTCCACATCATTATTATCCAAACCCAAGCAATGTTCTCAAAGTTTCCGTAAATGCCAGTATAGTGGCGTTCTGTTGTTTACGGAATGCTTATCACTTCGCACTGATAAGAGGGTCAAATGTTATGTCAAAATGTTATTAGCACCTGGAAGCACCTCACATTCACATGACCCTCAATGGTGGATACGTTTTGCTACTATGGAGCGAGACTTGCCAGATCATGTATAATTTGACAAGCCTACTTTGTTGCAAAAGCAGTTCCAGTTTCACAAATGAAAAAATAAAAGTCGCCAAAATACAGATCATATCCCATCATTCATTGGTCGGATACTTCCATCTTTTTATTAGTATTTTCGTTACAGCAGCAAAGTTTATGGACACTTTACATTCCTTACTTTATTAGGCCTAATTATGCCTAACAGTTACCCAAGGCCTAACTGTATAAATTTTAGTAAGATCATTTACACAGAGTTTTTAGTTGTGTTATCTTTTCATATTATTTTCAATTGAATGTCAGTTCACAAAGGCCTACCTAAGTAGCAGTTAAAATACCAGCGAAAGATAGGACTTGATCTCAAAACATTACTGCCACTGGTAAGCCAAACCCCCTTTCCCTTTAGTCCATTTTGACATCAAGGGTTATATGGACCGAAACATGTTTAAAGGTAGGGTGAAATTTTTAGAGTTTTAGTTTCTCTATGTTTCAAACAGTCAAGTTAAGAACTCTACTGAAATAGATCTGTCTGAATGCCCATGATGTAAGAATCCAATGCCAATATCCTTATTAACAACTGTACTAAGCCTCCAACTGAAAGTATTCACTGATTGGAGATGACTTCATCTGTTATATGAATTTAATTGTAATTTGCAAACAATCAATGCTTGGGCCCTACGTCAAAACTGTTTCTAAGGCCAGACAGGTATATATTGAAATTTTTCAGGGCCATTGGACAAATTAGAGAAAATTGTTGGGACAAGATAAAATTTGGAGACATTTCCCGGGAAGTTACATGAAATACACAGACTGTTTCCTGAAATCAAGGACATCTAGTCACCTTAATTGAGGCTAGGCCTAAACTACCGAATGTTCCATAGGGCCTACAACTTTAACAACATCATTATATACTATCACAATAGGTTTGAAAATGTGGTTTTGATACTGTGAATGGTCAAAGACCTAATATGAAAATTAGACTTTTCAGTTTCCATCTTCAAGAAAGTAGAATTTTTTTAATGGAGTTGTTTTCCTCATGTCCAACTCTTGTCTGAAAAATCATGAAATGTATAAATCATTCTTTTCCTACCCTTTCAGGTATACACTTATCGTCAAAAGCGCAATGCAGCTCTTTTGAAAAGGTACAGTAACTGATTCTAGAGTGACCATATTAGCTCAGTTGAAGTTTCTTTTAAGTATGTATGGTAAATATTAGATATTTGATAAAAGTTTTGACATCATGTTTTGATACATATATATTATAATTATTATTTTTTTTTTGCTCCAAGGTATTGAAATGTATTATACAGAACTCAAAGCACATAGAGCTCTGTAAGTGTGACTTGCAATACAATATTTCCTGCAATGAGTATACAGTACAGTACATGGGTACAATATGCATTGTATCACAACCGTGGGTAAAATTAAGGTTCTCAGAACCAGGTTCAACAACCTGTGAAAAGTAGTTCCCTGGTTCACAGACTCTATGGTGCAACCATGGGCCACTTGAAATTAAGAGGGATGCGATCTGCTGTTGCCAAATCTATCTTTTGTACTCTCGATGTTACACAAAACTATCATGCAGTGAATGCAATAAGGATGCATGTATGATTTATTCTTGCTTTGAGAAGGCTTGCTGTCCGAGAACTGTTGATGTGCAGGGCACTTAGAAACAGTAAGCTTTAAAAAAAAAACAGCTCTCTTCAGGGATCTATGAGGGTTGTTTCGCAAGTTATGGAAGGCCACATTTGTTCAATACTCTTTGATTCAGGTAGATTTAGTACTGTTACTGTTTGTGAACAAAACACCATGATGATTTTGACAAAATGACAAGCAATGTGGATCCCCCACCTCCCCCCCCACCAATCTCCCTATCCCCTTTCAGGCTTGACCAAATTCCTACAATACACTTTCATATTATACTGTACACAACTATGTTATTACACGATTGTGAGTTTTAAGTGAGGTTTTAGTGAGGTTTAAGTGATATTATTTCTGCTGCTTTTCTCTTCCTGACAGGAATGCATCGACCATAGCGGAAATTACCAAGGGCACAGTAGAAAGTCCCGAGAAGCTTTGTCAAAGTGAGCTGGCTGATCTGCATATGAATATACGAAAGGTGCGGCGGGACTCTCTCTGCTTAATCTATTTTATTTAAGAGACCAAACTGTGGCTGTTAAAACAGCAGTTGAAAAGTTAACAGTCTTGTATCAAGGCAAGGCCTTCTCACACGACTTTTACAGCTTTTAACAGCCATTCTTAAACCCTAGTCATTGGAGACTTGGCACACACTCACACTGCTGGGTGTGCACATTGTCCTCCAGGGGTACTACGGTGTGCCACATCTAAATGTCCCCTGTAGGACTACCCATAGTTTAACAGCGACAATACCATTGCCCATAACTACAGTATATTTAAGTTACCCGCACAGGTCCCCATTTTTATACACCTGGGTGAAGAGAGGCAATGAAGATCAAGTGTTAGATTGGACGATATAAAGAGCAAAGTTTAGTGCGATCAAAGGGATCTGCATTTTATCTATCTGTCCATCTGTCTGAAATGTGTCCGTTGTCTGTTTGTTTCAGTTATCCTCAGAAGAAGATCCCCCCACAATCAAATGTCAGGCCCTTGAACCTCCTCTTATGATCAACTTTGTCACATTTTCCCTCAAAGTTTAATACATGTCTATAATATGGTATGCATTTTGTTTTCCCCAGGAATTAAATGTAGCCTCCCCAGAGGTGGATAAAGTATCACAGTATTATTTTGATGGGAAAGGCAAAGCATTCCGTCCCATGGTAGTCGCATTAGTTGCAAAGGCGTGCAACTTTCATTCATCAAGGTCTCGGTGAGTTTTGGAGATTTTCCAGATGACATACTTTATGAGAGATGGTACTAATAAGATATTTTTGTAATAGCATTGTCAGCACTAAGACCTGCATTGAATTGAATAGCTGCTGCATACTTGTGTTCATCATCTGTAAAGATATTAACTCCTGTCACATTTACTAATACACAAAGTTGGGTTGTGATATATCTAGACCAATCCATTAAAGGAAAATTAATAAGTTACAGTAGGAATAAAGTATATATATGCATTGGCGTCATGGCTGCCATGTTGATACAGCAGACTACTCGCTGAGCAAAATGTGTAGAAGGTGTTGTCATGAGCCCACCCCTCCCCCCTCACCCACCCCCTTGTAGAATATACATTTGTCACTCATCTGTATAGACCGACACATATTGTAATTAAAACAAAATCTTGAAGAATTATTTTGTACTTACATTTTATCATAACTCTTTTGAGATTCACTAGTTAGATTTCCTTTCAATAAATTCATGAAATCATTAGTGTGTCTGTGTATGAAAGCTGTTATAACATGGTTGCATCTGCCATGCAATTTTTTTAACATTTTTGCATAGTCCTGTGCTAAAGCTATACAGTACCATACAATCTAGTCCCTGAAGTCTTGTATTCCTGTACAACAGCTTTGAGCTTTTGTAAAACAAGCAAAAGGATTAATTTTATCATTGATCAGATGATCTCTTTTGCCTTTACGGTTTCAGAGCACTGTTGCCGACCCAACTCAGGATAGCCTCGATAGCAGAGATGATACACACAGCTAGTCTCATGCATGATGATGTCATAGATGCTGCAGATACAAGGAGGAACCAGTCATCAATAAACCAAATGTGGGGACAAAAGAAGGTAAGGAGATCAACCCCCTCACCACTTCCACTTGCCCCTATCGACCCCTCCCCTAAATATATATATATGTGCTATGTTGTTTACCATTACAGTTTAGTGTTTTTGGTGATGCAAATATAGCTTCTTGATTGTGTCTTTGTAGAAGGATTTAAATCAGTGTGTTTGTTTTCAAATGGCATTGGCAATGTTGAGGGTTTTTGACATGAATGAATATTTTATTTATCATGCAGTACTTACAACAGATTACTATGTTTCGGTCTACAAATGGTTGTCAAAAAATTTGCATTTGCTTCATCATGTTACCATTTTGCATATAATTTACTAAAATAAAACCGAAAAATTGGGTAAAACTTAAATAGCAAAATTAATCCTGTGAACCTGCTGCAAAAAAATATGTTTGAGCCATCAGATTATTTATTCACTTTATATTCAGTAGATTTAATTTTGAAGAGGTACATCTGCTTTTTAATTTGGGGGGGGGGGGGAGGGGAGGAGGGAGAGAAAAGAGAACAATAGAAGAAGAAAATAGGACTATAAAATAAGACAAGGGGCCTTGCAATTGCAATATTTATCTTAAATATGGTTTTACATATTTTTTTTCGAACAGGCAATATTAGCTGGAGATTACGTTTTAGCTAGGGCATCTATGAGTTTAGCAAGAATAGGTAATCCTGAAGTGGTCATCATGTTATCTCAGGTTATTGAAGATTTAGTAAGAGGTAAGTTGTATGAATTTTACCTCTTTACTTAGTATTTATTGTACTCAGATATTAGAAAAGGCTAAATATTGTCAGAAACGGTTTTCAAAGGTAGTCATTTCTGTCAATCCATCTTACTTTGGGCATCGGTTTCAGATTCAAGAAGACTATGCAAAGCATGTAATGAATTTAATTCAATATAGGAAATGACTGACCACTATGAACATATATGTGATCTTGCTCAAATGTCGACAAATTGACCTGATATGTGGATTGTACTTGGTAAATATCCTTTGCAGTTTTTTTCCTTTAGATTAGCTCTTAAGAAATATAATACATAATTTCAATATGTCATTTATTTAACTGGATCTAGAACTGTATCTTTTCTCAGTTATGATGGAACCTAAAATATCATTCCAAGATGCAAATTATCTTGAGATGAATGGATCAAGAGTTGGTCTTGAATTGGTCTCTTGAGAAGTTATGTAACAATAGATAACAATAGAAAATATCTCAAAAGTTATCTTAAATGATTTCATTATTTGACACAATATTATTATTACATGTATCCTTCAGATAGTATTTAAAAAACACATCATATTATTTATTTTTTCACTGAAAAAACAACGTATGTGTCCCTCTCCTCTTTCACATCCTCCTAGAAGTGTGATAAGCCATCAACAAGTCATCACAGATGTCTGTCCATTTGTTTTGAAAGTACAAGAAAAATGTTTCGGGTGGAAAACTTGTCTAAACAAATGTCATATATAGCACACAGTATGCACATTAGCGTCGTTGTCAGTCCCTTATAACCACAGTCAGGGTAATATCCGAGGTATGATGCATTTCTGTGAACCAGACAAAACATCCTCTTCGCATGTACCCTTCACAAACAGGAACATTTCGGACGGGATATTTGCGAGGGAGGGTGTAGATGACTCGGGAGGTGACAAAGATGCTTTTCATGAATATGCATAGTCCCACAAAACGTCAGTCTCATTAGGAAGACATGGAAATGAGATTCTCGATTTGAATAATTGGAGGTTTGTTGTTAATGATACTACTATGAAGGGCAGGAGAAGGGTAAAATTGGAATTATACAATAAAGTTTAAAAGATTTGCTCGGTTGGAAATACTGAAGCAGAAATAATCAGCATCCGTTTGTTCATTTGATTTACAGGTGAATTCATGCAGCTTGGCTCGAAAGAGAACGAGAATGAAAGGTTCTCTCACTACCTCACAAAGACGTACAAGAAGACAGCTAGCCTTATAGCTAACAGTTCAAAAGCAGTGAGTACATAGGCAAATCCTTTGGTAACTTTCTCGTTTTGAACTTGATCACCTATTTTTATATCTATTGAAGAGGATTACAACGACTCCAAAGAAGGAACTGATGATTCCCTGTTCAGTTATGTTTTCTCCTCACAATTCAAGGTATATTTAAAATGATAACAAATAACAGATGCCCAAACTCATGCCGGGCAAAATGCCATCATAAAATCACACTTGAGCCAACGGACAAATCGTTCATCTAACACAGGCAGGCTTTCGGTATTGTTGAATTCTTGATTGCTCAAAAGATTGGTGGCACCTTGCAAGCGAGTAGCTAGGTAGAAAACATAGAGACATTCTAATCAAGTAAGAGCCTTTTACAGACTGTATTCGAATCACAAGCAAACAAAAATGGAATTCACTCAAATGTCGCACATTAGAAATATAATGATGTCGTTAAGTTGCATTACTTACAGTTACATTACTGAAAGTATAGGCATTTGTGGCCAGGGTGGAGGCTTGGCAGTTTTATTTGCCATTTTCTGTTTACAAAAATAGTATGTGTGGTTGATTAAGCCTTTGCCCCCAATTTTGTTTGTGGACATTTTGGACATGTGGTGAGGGAGGGAAGTGTCGTGTGTATTCCTATCACTGAATGGTTCTGCATAAAGAAGGTAACCGATGAGATGCCTTTTGGATACTTGCTGGTGTGACGTCACTCTTGGCTTTGTAAGTCCGTCTATGTTTTCAGGGCTTTTGTGACGGTAATGGAGAATGAAGATGACGACATAGGAATAATCATGAATGGCTTAAGTACATCCTGTAGCTCAAGCAAAAAACTCTTTAGCACTGTTCCTTGTCAGTTATTCACCATGATGGAACTTGTTATACACTTAATACCCACCCAAACAGGTGGCTGTTTTAGGTCAGTGCTCCGAGGACGTCTGCCAAGTTGCCTACGAGTACGGCAGGAATATCGGTATGGCCTTCCAACTCATCGATGACATTCTGGATTTCACGTCCACCGACGAAACTCTCGGGAAACCGACGGTGGCCGATCTCCGTCTAGGCCTTGCGACGGCTCCTGTCTTATTCGCTGCCCTCAAGGTGAGTACAGTCTTAAGATTCTCCTGTTAGCAAGAAGTTTTCTGTTGAAAAACAAAGTTGAAATGAGTGTTGTCAATGCAAAACCAACTTTTGATTCTTAATTCTAAAGTTTTATTTAGTTTTCATTTCTGCCGGTAGTTGATTGAAGTATGGTTTGGCTAACAAGAAAAAGAAAGTGGAAAAAAGAGCTTTGTTTATGTTGATATCCCTTACCTATCACTATCTGGCTTTCTTGGGGCAATTGTGAAAGGACATGGTGTTCCGTTCCACGTTGACAAGCTCAAGGCATGGGTAATAGAGATGCAATCTCAACTTATGAAGGGATAGTTAGGATGGGCAGAGAACTTATATCCTCTAAAGGAGTGATTGAAATCCAACTTAAGCCAATATTTTTACTTGTCCTAAGTTTTTATTCAAGTCAGTTTCTGTTTTGTCCTAGGTACAACACACCTCTGTTTTCAACATATTGCCTATCCTCTATTTTGTTAAGAGGGTTAATAAATCTGTAATAGTTTCTGCTCTGTTGCCCTTCTTCTCATTGTGTTGCTATTGTAGCAGTTTACCGAATTGCCACAAACTATGCTTGCTACGGCCAGCAAAAAACTTGGATAACTTCGAATGTTTCTTTGACTGAGCTCTCTCTAGCAGGACTGACAGAAACATGGTTATAATATTTTATTATATCATCATCCTGATTTACTGTTTTCCATTGTTTTCTTGTAAACATAAGATGAGATTAATGATCATTTGTAGGATGAGGTTTATCATCATGTTTCATCACGCACCCATACTCTTGGTCGTACCAACCTCACTGTTAATTGACAGTTATTGTCCCGTTTGTTCTCCTCAGCAACCAGAACTTAATGCAATGATCATGAGAAGATTCGAAGTGGAAGGAGACGTTGAGAAAGCAAGAGAAGCCGTCATGAAGGTGCGTAATTTCGTTAACGCAAAACATTCAAAGGGACTGACTGTGTTGACTATGTTAAGTCTGCTGCCACACAAATCTATATATATATATTTATACATGGTTCAAGGTAGCACTAGGTAAGGCAGCTTGATCTTCTCTACCTTGAGATTTTACAAACATCAAAACATGTTTAGTTAGCTGAATGAGTGTTACAACAGAAGTATGATATCTCTCGACAACCACTTTACGTCTTCTAAGTAAAATTTTGCCACTTGAGCAGCAAGACCAGCGGTGTAATTATTCTTAACAATTTGAATAAAACCACTAGATGGATCTTGTCATTCAAGTGGAAAGCATAATTACCAGGTTATTGCACCATGTACCTTTTGTGGCATCTACAGCCCGTCCTCCCTCCTCCTCCTCCTCCTCCTCCTCCTCCTCCTCC
>KN892232.1:11301-25460 GCA_000934455.1 Apostichopus parvimensis
ATTGTTGAAGAGTATTTCTGTATTGTTCGTGACCTATAGTTAGCAGGAGGTCATTGCGATTACAGAATCAAGGCTTTTGCCACAGCTTATGGAAGATAAGTTTCTCGATTTGGCGGTTTATATGATTGATCATCGCAATGAATGTGCAGCCTTACTGGCAGTTCCTTAGAAAATTTGGACAATATATGTATTGGGCATTGTATTGTTTATAATGCCGCGTTCATTGAAGGTAACCATGGTTGAACAAGCAATCCTTGTATCACCTTTACCAGGCTCCAAGCTATAGTAACTGGATGAGAAGTCCCTCTATATCTCACTAAATCCAACTTCTCAGCCCTCATTCGACAAAATAGATACAGGACAGTCTGAATTTGAAAGTTTGATCCGTTAGCTTTCTATCAGTATGAGTTTAACACTATAAAAATGATAATTTGGAACATAATTTTAACTTTCTACAGTAGATTTACCATGATAGCTTCAACATCGAAACCAGAAATAGAATATGTCTTCGTGGACTTTACTCCACCACAGAATGACGAAATTTAAATCGACTAGTAGTTGGACTATTCGTATGATATTATCTATAGTTGGTTACCTATGGTTACATTGCCACACCGAAACCAGAAATGGATTAGTATGCGTACGACCTTGAAATTAGCTAGGCTATATTTACTTACCCCATTGCAGCGAAATCAGAAATAAACTATAGTATATTAGTATGACATGATGTTGATAATATAGGTAGGCCTATTTGTCTTCAACACCGAAACAAGAAATGGATTAGTATGCTTACGACCTACATGCCTGACGAGAGGGGTGGGTGAAGGAGTCTATACAGTCCCAACACCCGGCGTTAATGTGAGGACTCGGGAAATATGATGGAAGCAGGGCAATGTAGATATATGAAGGGAGCAAACGGTGGGAGCGGTGACGTCATTGTCCCCTGGACCCGACATGGCTCTTGGCGCATCTCGAGCTTGCGATAACTAAATACAGTCACTTACCCCAATACACCAAAATCAGAAATAGACTAGTATTCATATGTCATTGTGTTGCCATAGTTACTTACCCTTCGAATGCAAAACCACCAATCGATCGATGATCCCTGTTAAACCCATGAAGTGCTTTCATATCTTCGTCTTTGAGTTTAAAGTCGAATATCTGTAATAAGATGTATGAGAATGAACAGAAGCTAACATAGGACGAAATATATCTAAAGAATATATACATGCAGAAAGAGTAATACCGTAAAGTTGAAGTTAAAATAATAAGCATAACAACCCCACTAATCACAGAGTGCGATTCCGGTATATTTAGAATAATTAAAATAAAGCTCAAGACAGAAATAAACTTAAATATTGATATGATATAATTCCGTGACGTAAATAAGTTCTGAATTCCTTAATAAGCAGAAAGAAGTCTCCAAATGTTCCATTCCATTTCACAAAACATCAAGGCATTACATGGGAATAAACCCATCTGCAAATTCCATGCCACCGTCCATCCACCTCTGACAGCCTCCTTAACCAATAATCTCTCAGCACCACTCCCTCAATGCTCCCCGACTCCGTCACAACTGTTTCGACGGCCACTTCCTCCATCACCCCTATCGCCAACACTCCTCTCGCCAACACCCCTCTCTTCCTTTCCAACACCCCTCACTCCAACACCCCTCCCTCCAAGACCCCTCTCCAACCCCCCCCATTTCTCCAACACCTCCCTCTCCAACACCCTCTCTCCAACACTCCCCTCTCCAACACCCCTCCCTTCAATACCCCCCTCTCCAACACCCCTCTCTCCAACACCATCTCTCTGCATCACCCTCTTCCCTTATCTACCCGGCCATGTGGCGATCATATACTGGAATATTGGAAATAGTCGCGCGATATATTGTTTGTCTTACGTCTATATTGGCCTTGATTCTCGATGGTGTAAAACTCTTTGGTACGATGGCAACCCCTCTCTGTGCTTGAAAGCGAAGCATCACCTGTGCAGGGGATTTCCCGTACTTCTTGCCGATAGCAATGATTCTCTCGTTGTCAAGGAGAGGTGGGGGATCCCCCTCCTTTTGCCTGAGAAGGAATAAGGGTTTTATTTAAAGTTAAATCGAAAAAAATGCACATACCCATGACAACCTACAGAAATGTTTCTACAATATCTTGCAGTATTTTCTAAACGATGTATTGATTCCGCAATAATTGAGGGGACGGTAAGAACCCTTCCCCCCATCCGTCCCTACCCTCTTGACTACAACGATTAAGACAACTGGATTCTTCAACATACCAGATACGTCGTGGTGCATAGAGCGGAGAGTAACCCGTCATGGTGATATTGTTCTTGGTACAATACTGTAGCAATTCGTCTTGAGAGAGATAGAGCTGTACTTCCACCTGTAGAAAAAATGAAAAATGAAACACCACATAATGGCGTATCAAGCATAGGTATCTATACTGATTGGAACCAACCCCAGATCCCTTCCTCCCCCAACATGTCGAAATATTGGAACCATTCAGTCTTACATTTGCTAAGGCTTGCCGTCGTCTAGAAAATCGCCTCACATCATAATGCAACCCCCCCCCCCCATCCCCTCCCTTCCGTATTGGTTGGATCCGAGAGAGGGAAGAAAGTGAGATTTGTTATTTGAGACTGGATGTGTATAACATTTAATACCTGGTTTTTCGAGATGGATATGTAACATTTAATACCTGCAGGTTATTCGAGATGGATGTGTAACATTAAATACCTGGTTTTCGAGATTGAATTTGTAACATTAAATATACCTGGTTATTCGAGATTGGATGTTTTGCAATGGCTCTGATTCTCTCCATTTGACTGATGTTAAAGTTTGACAATCCGATAGCCTTACACAGACCAGCGTCAACCAGAGTCTCCATCGCCTGTGTAAGGTAATTAAAATATTTGTTAGCTGATTTACTGCTCATCCTGTTTACTATATGGTACGGTAGGTATAACGAAGAAAGTCATGAAAACTGAAGAGGTGGTGGGTAATCAGAGACGCATCATACTTCTATAGAAAGACCTTTAATCTCCCTTCCTTAAAGACACAAAAAACAAACTCTGTTTTACTAGTGACTTCACCCTGCAAACGATCTGGCTGGCGACATCAGCGTGATGACGTCATCAGTTACAGTGCACGATGATATCAACTTATCCTAAGAATGTGCACCGATCTTCAGACGTTTTTTTTTTTCAAACCAAGCTCAACCATAGATCAAACAGGATATTACTCGGACTTTTGAAACAATAATCGTAAACATTGCAACAAGAAATGACATGTCACGTGATAAACATCCTAATAACATAGCTTCCTTATCACAACCTACACGAAACTAACTATATTTGTCTGTTAATAATAACGATTTTTACCTTCCACGTATCCTGAATGGGAACATTCTCCATGATTTTCTTTCCTTCATCATCAAGCTTGAAGAATTGGTTTGGATCATCCGGTTTCTGCGATGATGATAAACAAGCAAATTCATAATATCGGATATAACGTAAAATTACCCATGCGTGAGTAATAATTCATACCGAGAAGGTTATTTTATATAATCGGTTAAATTCAGTGATCATGAACTTGGTATAATGATTCTGTCATAGGCCTTAAATTGTCTCTGAAACAAAATTTTAAAGTTGAAGCTGTGATGAAATATTTTAAAGTTCTCTTTTAATTAGCGATATGTGTCACATCTCCTTTGATTCCTTTGATACAATACATTAAAATCAATTTCAGTGTAGACTACATAACAAATACAATATGTCTGACCTACCACCAAAGCGAAAGGCCAGTGTATAACATACAAATCAAAGTAATCGAGGCCCATATTCTTCAACGACCTTTCACAAGCTGGTCTAACGTCTTCAGGACGGTGCATAGTATTCCATAGCTATAAAGAAATACAACGAAGAAGGAAAAAAGTGGAAGTGGAGTCCGTTTATTATATGAGAAACACTTATTTCTACCATATTATAACACTATTATAACCACAAATGGTTATTAAAATCAACCCGCATCGCGATGTTCTCATCCTAGTGATCATAATTTTAAGTATTCATACAAAGATATTCAAAGAATACAAAGATTTCTGTCCAGTTAAATGTATCTGTTTTCACCTTATTGGTTATGAATAGATCCGCTCTTTTAATGGTTCCATCTTTGATACAGTCCTTCACTGCTCTCCCTACTTCTTCCTCGTTTCCATAGGCGTATGCACAGTCTAAGAGTTTGTAGCCTGACTTCAAGGCAGCTACGCAGGCATTGTACACCTGGTCCGCATGATCACCCTAAGGAGAAAGGAAAACGTGTTTTAAGATTATAACATTCATCTATATATACCGCGGTGTTGTACCGTGCAACATGATGTTTGAGGTTGCGACTTAGTGCGTGGTAATAAACGGTTACATCTCTATGTTCCGACGTCTCTATGTTCCGACGTCTCTATGTTCCGACGTCTCTATGTTCCGACGTCTCATATGTTCCGACAAAAAGAAATAATTCGGGACAATTTTTTTATCCAAAAAGACTTTTCAGACCCCAATATTTTTGTGACCAAATTTTGTTTGGACATTTTTGGGCACAAAAATCCCCCCCCTCCCCCCAAAAAATATTACCCCAAATTTGTTGTGACCCAAACAGTGCTTGTGACCAAAAATTGCTTGTGACCCGAAATTTGTTTGTACTCCAATTTTTTTGGACAACAATTCTTTGGACCAAACTATGGGACCAAAAAAGAATACTGCAAGCGGCGCGGCGCGGCGCGATAGATTTTTTGTTGGTGCCCCGCGATGTTTGTGTCCACGCTACAGGCGACCTTTTTTCATTGCTCAAGCGATATCTATAGTTTTTACGTTTACCCGCCCGATAGTTATATGTAAGTTAACAAGGGGCAATGATTGGGCACACAGCACGCGTCGCGTGCAGTGTGGACGTTTTCAATTTCCCCCGACTGAGCCCCGAGGTTGAGCGGGGCATGGCTATTGCCCCCCCCCCCCCCGTTTGCGCAGGCCACTGCAGGTCAACAATAGGTAAACCTACAACATATTTTGGTCTAAATCTAAACACTATTTATTCGATTTAACGATTAACGATTTAACGATTTTGGTCGCAAAAAATTTCAGTACAAACAAATTTCGGGTCACAAGCAATTTTCGGTCACAAGCACTGTTTGCGTCATAACAAACTTTGGGTAACATTTTTTTTCGTGATTTGGTCCGCAAAAATGTTGGTCCAAAAAAAACTGAGTCCCAAAAGAAATCGGGTCACAAAAATATTGGGGTCACAAAAATAATGGTCTTGGTAAAAACAAATTTTTGGATAAAAAAAAATTGCTCCGATTTTTTTCTTTTTGTCGGAACATAGAGACGTCGGAACATAGAGACGTCGGAACATAGAGACGTCTGAACATAGAGACGTCTGAACATAGAGACGTCTGAACATAGAGACGTCGGAACACAGAGATGTCGGAACATAGAGACGTCTGAGCATAGGGATGTCACCGTATACAACATCTACCGTGTGTAGCTTTACACGAGGCATATTAGGTAATATTATGACACTGTGTAGACCGTAAATCGGAGCAATTTTTTTAAACCAAAAATTTGTTTGGCCTTACAGCTACTGGTATGTATAGCCTTACAGCGATACGGTGCTGTTTATAAAAGCTACTGGTATGTATAACTTTACAGATATACATTGTTGTTTATAAAAGCCAATGCTATGTATAGCCTTACAGCGATACATTGCTGTCTATAAAAGCTATACTGCTGTGTATAGCTTTACAGCAATACTTTGTTGTTTATAAATGAAAGCCAATGCTATGTATAGACTTACCGCGATACATTGCTGTTTATAAAAGCTACTGGTGTGTACGTATGACCTTACAGCTACTGGTATGTATAGCCTTACAGCGATACATTACCGTTTATAAAGGCTACTGCTGTGTATAGACTTACAGCGATACATTGTTGTTTATAAAAGCTACTGGTTTAGTTATAGTGATACATTGCTGTTTATGAAAGCTACTGCAGGTATGTAAAGCCTTACAACGATACTGTGCTGTTTAATAGCTACTGGTGACGGTCTTAAATTGAAACATTGCTGTTTATAAAAGCTACCGGTATATATAGCCTTACAGCGATACATTGTTGTTTATAAAAGCTACTGGTATGTAGCTTACAGCTACTGGTACGTATAGCCTTATAGCTACTGGTATGTATAGCTTTTACAGCGATACATATCAAATGGACGAGTCTGTTTATTAAAGCTACTGGTATGTATCGCCTTAAAGCGATACATTGCTGTTTATAAACGCTGCTGGTAGGCTACGTATATAGCCTTACAGAGGTACATTCAAGCGATAAGAAAACTAATGGAAACAATTACCTTCTTTCAATTAATAATTTATTGTTAACACTAAATTAATGTTTGAAACATCCCACCATATATCATAATCGAACGTAAGCATTTAAGCATGGAAAACGTATTTGGAAGTGAATGAATAACACGATGTATACAGTAACATCCATGCAGCGGGTGTACGCCACTGCAGGGAACAGCACATCAGCCAGTGATCACGTATCCTTCACATGAGATTGTTTATACGAAGTTTTTTATATAGGCGATATTATATATATGAAATAGTTCTACTACACATGCGTTAATTCTGCGGGTTCTAACCACACCTGTATAGACTGACTACATCTTTTATCGAGTCAGTGTCGGTAAAAGTGCAAAGGTCACCACGAGGTTCTGGAATGATTCAGCAAAGATTTCAAACAATGGCTCACGACATAAAATTACGTGAAGATTACTTTACAAGATTTGATAACACCCTAGATGGTATCTGCGAATATAATTTTGCGAAACATTTCAAGTTGGCATTTTTAGGGTTCTCTTCATAGAAAAGACATTAAGGGTCTTAGCCCGCGTTCGTAATTTACTCCCTAACCCTTTTGAGATGAATCTCCCTGGGCCCCTCCCACACCCGCTCCTCCCCGCAGCCATCACTCCTACACAATCCCTTCTCATCAGCGTCGCCAATGGGGACTTCCCTCTCCCCTTGGTGCATCCCTGGAGCCTCATTACCATGATAAATGCCATGCCCCCCCCCCCCCAATAACCTTCGCTTGCATCACTCGCATTGTACTTCCAACTTTGCTCTCATTTTTATTTTTTTTATTTTATTTATTCGCATTTTTATCCAGGGTTGCTTATTCAGCAAAAGCTGGTTTCCAATAAGGCCCTGCTTTTTACACGTTATACATAAAAAGTGAAACATAGCAATACAAAAACATTTAACTGTACAGATACAAAACAATTAAAGCTGTAAAGTGGAGACAACTACAAAATAGATAAAAATGGAAATAAAAGAGTTATCAAAAATATAGGAATAATCTAAAATAAAAGAATTATCAAAATATAGAAATTAATTAAAAAAAAGAATTAGCAAAAGGTGTCAAATATTAAAAAGATAAAACAGAATAAGAATATAACACAAGCTAAATACAGTGGCAGTGACACCTCCCCATATATACAAAATTAATGTCTGGCATCGCCATTTCTCTTCCCCTACTCGCCCAAAATGTGTCCCCGGTTCTTACCTTTCATATACCACATTCTGGCAAAGCATGCAGGCTAGTTCTTTAGATTGGTCAGTTCTATATATCATAAGGTCCCGAGTTCGAGTCCCTCCCAGATTAATGTATGTCGTCCAGTTACAGAGTTGTTGACAATTGACAATTCATAATCATGGACGTTAAATATGAATCTATATAAGAGACTGACTTCGGTCAGCTTGCGGCTTTGATAAGCCAATGATGCTTCTTCGCGAGTTCCTGCTTACAGGAGGATCTAAAATACATATATATAATATGAAGCTTTTAAATTAGAGCGGTCAATTCGATTCGTCAAATTGGTTTGAGATTAACCTATCACAGCACTGGACGAAACTATCCTCATGCAACATAATTCATTCGTGCTACCTTCCTCTTCAGAGCGTATTTATAGAAACATTAACATTTCCGAACCAACAGTTATAATACATAGCAAGGTTATTAGAGTATACCTACAGTGTACGTTCCTAAGCCAAGAACGGGCATGAGATCCCCGGTAGGCAACTGAACATTCCTGCCGTCGTCTGAGAGAAGGTTCGGCATGATCTATGGAATGAGAATATGAGTTGTCTCTGCACGGATGAAAGGAAGAGGTCTTTAGCGATCCGTGACATCTATGTGTACATGCAGTTGAATGGCTCAGGATTATGCATTATAAATATTGTATGCACGCAAACAATTTCAGTTCCAAAGGTTTTCGTCCAAGTACGTAAGCTCATAGGTGCCATAATAGTTTCAAACTACGTACCACTCACTATAGCTACAAATGTTGTTTTTGCTGATCAGGTCTGACCCAATCCTCCCATCCGTAACACTAACTATAATGTGAAGAAGCTGGCCTCTGTTGTCTATCTGTGGCCACATGGGGTGGGGGGGGGGCTAATGGCAAGCCGTTTTAACATTTATCTCGCAATTCCACTTAAGTGAAATACATTTCACACAAGTGGAATGCATTTCCACTGAAGTTAAATGCATTTCACTTAAGTGAAATGCATTTCACTCAAGTGGAATTGAATTCCACTTATGCTAAATTTATCAGCTGGTTGTATACTATATTTCATTTAAGCTAAATTCACTTAACTTTTATATTCATTTCACTTATTCAAGAATTCTATAAGAATTTCAAGAATTCTTAAATTCTTATATTCTAAATTCATTCCACCTATGCAATTCTAAATTCACTTAAGTGAAATTCCATTTCACTTAAAGGTGCACTTGCAATTAAATAGTGTGAATGGGTTTAATAATGCTTTGTACAAAGTACTTCAAGCATTGTAATCGGGTCTGATTTTTTGTGTCTTCTGTATTTTTTCTCTCCCATAGGCTCCTTGATGGGGACTTGATTTCCCCTCCTGATCCTTTATACCCTCCAACTAAATATACTGGCGACGTGAACATCGCATATCTTTCTGATTCGTGGCAGATACGATGAAAACAGAATGTCATCGTTCGTAGTGTCATAAATTTGGCGCTCCGTTTGTACCATATTTATGTTGCCGCTCAGAAACTTAGGTTACCGTCTCGGAAACTTAGGATGGCGTCGCGGAAACTTCAGTTGTCCAATTTTATTACGTTGTCTAATTTTATTCCATTTCCGCGAGAAATTCCGTTGCATTATGCGAGAAGAGACTTTTTAAGGTGTGCGCTGTCCCACTTCTACCGGTGACATTTTGCTGTATAGCGAGAATTACAAGCCCACGTCAGCCTACCACATTGATTTATGTGACGCCTACCCCGTATCATAATACCGTACCGTACCGAATTGTTGCGCATCATGTACGGTATAGAACGTACACATAATATGCCACATTGCAATAGTATGTTACATTACTATGTTAGTCTGTGTTCTTATCGAACTGAGAAGATCATCGTATCAAGTTTAATAATATTATGGCTGCCCAAATCGACACCAGAAAAACTTGTCCACCTAGATTGAACGGGGGGTAAAATTGGGCTACGGAATTAGTTGCGAAGGCAACATATTAGTTACGAGGGCAATTTAAGTTTTCGCAACGGCAACCTCGGTTTCTGCGACGGCAACCTCAGTTTCCGCGACGGCAACCTCAGTTTCAGCGACGACGGCAACACAACTTCTCGAGACGGCAACATAACGATGCTACAAACGGCGCGTCATACATAGATACCACAATATCGCAGGCGCTGTCCCCGATAACAATTACATTCGTCACACTAAAATATCCTGTGTCCTTTCTTCCTGAAGGTGAATAGTCTTTGGTGAAAATACTCGGAGCAGCTGATCTGATCAAAAGAGCGAAACGTCAATACACAGTATTACAGACAGTTTTGTAGTCTGATAGTGATACAAGGCTTCGACTACGAGAACGAGGTAAGAGAAAAAAGACACGTTTTGCTTAATTTGCGCTCAATTTCTAAGGCTTTTATTTTTGACAACTAGAAAATCCATTTTAGTTGTCAGCTTATCACATACAATGTTCTGTCAGAATCACAAAGCCTATTGTACTTGTAGACACCTTGGAATTGGATTGTAGTACTGACAGACGTGGTATCAATGTATATGTTGTGCTATCTTTAAGTTTTAAATGTCCAGTCAAAACATATCCACTGTGCCTGATTGATAATCCAGAACCAGAGGTGAAAGAATTGTTTTAAGGATCGTGGACCAAGTTTCTGTGACAGTTGCCCCATGTTCACTTGGTATTGTGTAGAACCTGGGGCCACTTGAGTGTGTATAACCAGGTCATTCCCTGATATATTTTATTTAAGTTTATTAAATTTGAAGGGGAATTGTGAGCTTTAACATTGTACATGAAAGTGGTGTTACATGGGTGTGGGGGTAGGAGGGGAGGGAGAGAGAAGATAGAGCTATATTGGCCCAAGTGCTCCCTGTACATCTTCTGTCTCTCCACTAGCTTACCTTGCTCTGTATTCCTCTTTCCATTTACTACTGTATATTAACCTTTCAAAACCATGGTTATTTCACTACAGGTGGGCAAAGTGTACAGTTACATTGGCTGTGTGGAAATTGCCCATGGTCCGCATGGTTTTGAAAACCCTAAATTAATAATGCAGCTTGCAGGTATATATCTTACAAGACAAACATGAAATATGTATACTTTGGAGGGAATTTAGATTCCATGTCCAACTTTTGATACGTTTCTTAATTATGTTATATTTCCCATGTAAAGTAGTAACATGTTTACATACAGTACAAAAAAAAAATGGGTACTGAGCTTAGTGTACAAAGCACACAGCAAACACTTTGTAGACAACTAGTTGCAGACTAAAAGCCAGTCAAAGATAGTGATGGTTGGTTTAGTTGGTTAGTTTTGAGTAACTGATTATTTTCACCCTTGACTCTATCCGAATTCATTCCTAAATGCTACTTCTCTATGCTTAAATCTTACTAGCTCTGTGGGTGAGTCATTCCTCGTATTAACATGCTACAGTAGTACATACAGTACATACTGTACGCATTCTGCGGCCATCTTGAAAAGCATATATATGCTTGTCACTGAGTTTATGCTGAAGTGAGGTTATTGTTACTGCATAACAGGAAGTAGCTGGTTATTGGAGTCAATTTGGATAGTTGGAACTAATTGCCAAATAAATTTAGCCTTGAACGAACATTACAAGTGATTTCAGTGATGCATGGTACTGCATTGAAGGACGACATATTTGCATCACTTGTACTAATGAAATATTGAAAGACCAATTTCCTGTAATCCTGTGAGAGTAAAAGGTCTGTTAACTTTATCGGCCTATTTTTCTTGATCTCAGGGTCAGTTACTCATTAGACGAGGTACGTCACACAGTCCTAACAATGGAAGACAACCCCACTGCCAGTACAACCATCAAGAGCGTGCACAATTTTCGTTGTGTCGTAAAGAGTGGAAGGCTGTTTCGCTCAGCGAGACAAGATAACATCACTGAAGAAGATTGTGCAATTTTAGAAAAGCTCAATTTGAAAACTGTGTTAGATTTAAGATCTGTCCAAGAATACCAAAAAGCACGGGGTGACAAGCTACTGGACCAAGATAGGGAAGTTCATCGTGTAATTTTCAGCAACGAAGAAGGTGATACAAAGTCACAGTGGCCATTGGAAACGGAACTAATTCATAAACCCAAGTGTGGTGACACTCCAAGAAGGAGATATATAATTAATTATATTGGCTTCCATTTAATAATACCAATGTTGAAGAGACTATCAATCTTACAAGGGTTTAAACTATTTCTGTTTCTAGCAGTAGATGCCATCTTCGGTAGTAAATACGCAACGCAATACTTTTCAAAAACTTTGATCAACCCTGCTGGACTCGCTTCTTCTTACAAAGATATGTTAGATCTGAGCGGAAAGCAGATAGCCACCAGTAAGTTCATTGATATCCATTACTTCCAGCAAATAAAGTATGCAAATATGATTAAAATTGTAAACATTTCCTGAGAGTTGGCAGCTATAAGATGCCAGAAAGTAGTGTCACTTTCATATAATATAATACTTGCAGGCTAGGAAAACTTAACGACAAGAATGTGAAAGATGGATGAATCATTATGGTTGCTAACTTCAGCACAGTGATCAAACTAAGGATAAAATGGCACAGTGGCAATTGAAATAGCTTTGCCTAATAAATCGGAGGAATGTAGGTACAGAAATGACAGAAAATATTTGCTAAAGATCTATGAGATCGTTCCAAACACTGTTAGTCTACATCTACAATTTTTGCAGCAGCTGTTTCTGACAAAACAGATTTACTTTCGTTTGGGACAACTTTTGAGCCCTTAGTCAGATTGCTATTGAAGTCCTAATGATAAAGAAAATTATTAGGGCGCTTATGGCAAGTTGATTAAAGGGGCACTGCAGTTATATCTGTCGTTAATGGATGTTTCTTCAGGAGGCATTACTGCAATTTAATGTTAGTGATGTTGATTAATTATAGCCCTGCTGTAGACAGAGCATACCTAATAACAAAAAACTATACCTTCATATTAACTGATATATATGGCAGGGAACCTTACAATAAACTACATCGTGGAATTGCAGTACTGTAATTGGAGTATGTTTTCTCTCAACAGGTCTTCGACTACTGACTCAGCCAGAGGTTTTACCAGCCTTAATCAACTGTGCGATTGGGAAGGACAGGACTGGGTTACTGATAGCTTTGGTTCAATCAGTTTTGGGTCATTCTGATGATTACATTGCGGACGATTATGCCTTGTCTGAGGTCAGTAGATAAATTTCAAAAACTTATGCTTACTTTCAAGATGAAGAAAATCAGAGAGCTGCTACATCTACTTAACCACTCCCCTTTACATGTTCTCTACATGGCTACCCCATGCACCCATTCCCCTTTATTCCACTCAACCCCTCCCTTCCCCTAGACCTCTTCACAGCAATATAAACAAAGTTTATTGTCCGATTATACAAATTGGCAGGACTACAATAAATTGCTCTAGAATTTTTTTTTTCCATCACTGCACGATCTTTACATACATGTATATGTACATGCCAGGCAAGCTCAAACAACTTTTGAGGTAATTACGTAGCTTTGCTGGTAGGGAAATCTATCCCAGTGTTGCTTACATTGATTTGTGAGTTATTGTGAAGTTTATTTCAAGTGTACAGTATTGTTCAGGTTGCTGGTATCTGTAGCAATATAGACTTTGTACATGTACTGTGTGCTACTTGCAGAAAGATGGTACAGAATTAGGCTTAGCTCAAGATAGTTACACTGTTTACAGAGTCTGGCTGTTTGATGAATTGAATTTACCATTTTTTTTCATCAATCTTTCTTCCATTCCCCCTACCTACCTCCTTCCCTCACCCCCCACCCCAACCCCCACCCCACTTATTCACTGCATGTCCTTATACTAGTTATTTATCTTCTTGTGTGTATTGTTACTATGTGAATAGGAACAGTAAATGATTTTTTTTTTACTTAGAAGTAGTTGGCATTGCTTTCTAATAATCTTCTCTGATTACTTTTTAAACCCTTCACTTCCTCTTTAATTGTTCATCTCAAATCGGTTAATCTTTACAAAGTTAATACAGATGTGTATATGCCTATATCATATGTGCCATTTTACTCTCTTTGTTAACAGGCAGGTTTAAAGGAGGTTAAAGGGAAGGTAATGCAGAATATTTCAGCTGGATATAATTGGTCGATGGATGAATCTTTTGCTGAGGCCAAGAAAGAAACCATGATAGAAATCTTAAGCTACTTGAGAAATAAGTAAGTTGTTTCAAAGACTTGTAGGAGTTACGAACAAATTCAGATATGGAATTGATCTGTATTAGAGGATAGATTAATCTGTATTAAGGATAAAGTTGGGAAAATAGTGCTTGTAAACTGAAAAATTGTAACCCATGAGTTGCTTGTATTCCTTATTTTAATTTTGGTAACAAGCTCATGGAAACAACAAATACATTTTGGGTGGTGGAGAGGGGAGAAGACCAGTGGCGTCGTGCCCATTGGGGCCCGGGGGGGCACGGGCCCCCCCAAATTTTGTCAAAGGTGTCATAAAATTTTGTCATAATTTAAAAAAAAAAG
>KN892233.1:19897-30857 GCA_000934455.1 Apostichopus parvimensis
CCTGAACTTTATCACCCCCATCCCCCCTCCACCCTCTCCCGCCAACCTTCCCACTCTTAGACATCTAAGAAACATAAAAACTTACTCATCCTCATCACCGTGGGGTTTGTAAGCCTTGTCCAGTATGTAATCTCGGAGAAACTTCTCCCCGTCGTCAAGCTGCGGATTACTCCAGTAATTTCTGAGCCCATCCTTGAGGATTAAAATAAAGACAACTTCACTTCTGCATTGCTATTATGGTGAAAAGGCTGAACGACACCAAAGAATTTTTCAAACAAAAAAGATGTTTATCTTTCACATTTTGTAAGGGCCTGATTAAGAGTACCGGATGTTTATATACACAAAAACAAATGAATATTAATATCCATGGAGGAATCGTCCACTTTTCTTGTATTGACCAGTAGAACACTTCACACAGAAGACACTTTTTCCCAATCTTTTAGTGAAATGAAAAAAGGGCACCACAAATATAAAGTGAGCATTTGCTGTTTCTTTGGATAAGGTCAAAGGTCAAGACAGGTTGTCAAAAACAACAGCACCCATGTCTAGCATTTACATTGATTTTCAGATGAGTGTATCCCTATTTTGTCTTTCTTCAATCACCATAATTTTACAAAGAAAAGTCCAAAATTTATGAAGTCTGGTGGAATGACAGATGAACTAAATCTCTTCTGGAGTACTTACAATCTGACATCACTCGTTCCTATCTTGTTCCAGCCCATCTTTTCTTGACCCCTTCATATTTTCTTGATCAGTTTTCAATTGTTGATTTCATATTTCTAGTATGTTTAACGGGCATCCATTTTTTGCAGCTTGGTTGTCACTATAATACCAGCGGTTACCTCAACAAAACTTTACACACCCACAGTTGGGATCATTTTTCTATACTATACTTTCATGTCCAATTTTGCACTCGTACTGACTGTATGAGCAGTATGAATACATCATGTTCCCACCAGATACAGTTTCTAAACTGTTCATACTGTTAATATGAGGTGCTTTGAAGCATGATTTGGGAGGACAGTATAGGAGTGGTATTAGCAGTAGGAAATTGTCCAAACTGGCTGAAATAGAAGTTGTAATGACTGAATATGTATATGAGTTTTAAGATTACTAATCCTATCACCCTAACGTGTTCTGCCAATCTAGACCTTATAGGTACAATCATTCCCATTCACCACAGACTGTTATTTGTTCTCTACTCACTACATCCTTAGCCTCCTCCACGGCATCTTCCACCTCTAGTTCTTGTTTTTCTCCTTTGAACCACTGAATGTAGTCCTCCTCTTCCTTTTCCTGTGTAGAGATTAAACCAACAGTATTTAGCAAATATAGCAAATACACATCAAAGTATATAAGAACATATAGTATATAGCAAAGTATATAGCAAAGTATATAGCAAATATATAGCAAAGTATAAAAGGAACATATAGTATACAGCAAAGTATATAAAGAACATATAGTATATAGCATATATATAGCAAATATATAGTATATAGCAAACATATAGCAAAGTATATAGCAAACATATAGCAAAGTACATAGCAAATATATAGTATATATCAAATATATAGTATATAGCAAATATATAGCATGTAGCAAATGTATAGTATATATAGCAAATATGCCATAGTTTTAAATGTTAGGATGATGTAAGCAAATCTGTGAGACTGCGACTAATTCTACAGACACAAAACACACCCCTGATTTCAAATATCGGTGTTCTTTGGATGAATTAAAATTCTCTTTCGCAGTTTGATCATATTTAAGTAGCTGGTCACACTTCAATACTAAATTTTACCTAACCCTTAATTCATATGGCAGTAATTTCAATAATTTACCTAAAGACAATGACATTGTTTCCTTGAATTACTAACAGTATCTAACCTCAATGAATTTGGCACAAGGTTCACTCAAACATTGGTTCAATCACTAGAAAATTATCCTTACTAGTCAAAGACAACAAGAAGGCCCTAGTATTTGAATGGAGGGTACGCACGCTAAATGTATAAAAGTGTTGTACTGTAGCCGTGGTTTATGTATTGATGCTAACTAGGCGAGACTAATCCTAACATACTGTATTGAAACAAAAATGGTGACCTAGAGCATTTGAACAGTGAGAGATGCTAAAAACACAAAAATTTGGTCTGAATAAATATTAACATTATTCTCAAAATACAAGTCTTTTCTGTGAAGATATAAAGCAGGGTTCTGCCGCTGCCGGTCGGCGCCGGTCGGGCCCGACCAGCACGCTGAACTGCCGACCGCCACAATCTGCCTGAGTGACTTTTCCGACCGGCACTTATTTTCGATAGGAACTCCAAAAAACAGCTCCATAGCCGGAGTGTCGAACGTACAGAAACCATCTGTTTGAGACTAGGGGAAATCCAGTTCATAAATGTTCAAAACAGGGCTCAAAATAGACGGGGGCGTAGGGCGACGAAGTTGTAAAATCGCCCCAGAAAAGAAATCACGAGGGCGAAAAAAAAATGCAAATACCGCTAAAATCGCCCTCAACATGTACTGCTCATGTACTGTACAGTCAACGGGCGCCGCACATTTAGAAAGATACAATACTGTGAAATAAATCACTGAAAAAACTCTGACTGCCAGTCCTTTTGTTATAATATAACAGCTTGGTTTCTACGTTCGCTCAGACACCACCTAGCTAGCTAAAAATATATCGGTTCTTCGGGTGATCATTTTCGCACACCCGTGTACTTGTATTTTTTTCTCCCAGCTAGGTGGGTATCCGGGTACCCGGAAAAAATTTGTTTTACCTCGTGTATCACGATTTTCAAGAAATTACATATTGGATGCTATAATAAATGATTTATATTCTCTACTGACAATGTTTTCATGTTCAAATACGTAGGTGTAAGATAAGGTATAATACCTTACTCAATAATTTCTATTTGCTTTTGTTTCTTTCATTAACTTCAGATAATTAACATTACTACTAACATCGCACTGCCGCCGCTGCTTATGCTTGCTCTCCACGTCTATTGGATCAGACCATATAAATATTTAGCTCTTAAACAGTTGTTACTACTACTATCTATTATGCAGGCCCAGGGTTCGCATTAGCCGCGAGATTGCGCAATTCGCGCAATTTGATTGCATTTGGAATAAACGATTAGTAAAAAGCCACTAGCGATTATTATTTTTTAGTTATCCCGTATAATCCATAAACATCTCGTAAAATTCCTTGTCAGCCTTTCCTTCTATGAAATAAACCAATGAATAAATAATATCTTCCACATGATAGCCTAACACCACACTCAGTCAATGGGAAATCTAGCTAAGCCTAACCATCTGTTTATTGGCTGAAATTGTGACGCAGTTATAAGATATCCATGGAATACTTTCATTGTTGCTGTTACGTTCGACCACATGGTTGCCTAACACCACACTCAGTCAATGGGTAACCTAGCCTAGCCATATCTGTTTAGTAGCTGAAATTGTGACGCGAATATAAGATATCCATGGAATACTTTCGTTATTGCTGTTATTTTCGACCACATGTTAGCCTAACACCACACTAAGTCAATGGGAAATCTGCCTAACCATCGGTTTGCATTTTTTTTTTTTAAATCACACTGCGTAGGATTCAGGTAATAAATTAGGAACCGGGTAGCGTCGCGTCAGGCGGGTACCTTCATTATTGCTGTTATCTTCGACCACATGGTAGCCTAACACCACACTAAGTCAATGGGAAATCTGCCTAACTTTCGGTTTGCAAATTTTTTTTTTTAAATCACACTTTGCGTAGGACTCCAGACATGAGATCTCATTTCAAAGCTGTCTATATGTGGCTCAGAATACTTGGGAAGGGCCGTTTCCGGCCATCTGAGGGGTTTCCAAAACCCAAAATTTTCTTGTACGCTTCGCGCCAACCGATGGTGGCGCTCCGCTTAGATAGTCCTGCCGGCACTCAATCCACCCTGGGCAGAACCCTGATAAAGCTGTTTTAAAATTACTCACATGTAAGATTGAACCCCCTTCTTCCTACCCGTCATCCCCAACCTTCCAAATATATATATTTTCTTCTTTAAATATTTTTTTTTATAGCTTGCCTTTTCTTCTTTGGTTTTCTTCTTCTTTTGCAAGAATGGTTCATCGGTCTCTTCTTGATCATCAAATTGTTTGAGTGCTGCCTGAAGGCTGGATTAAACATACATTAATCATTAAAGAGATGCACACTGAGTTGGGATAAGACAGTGACAAAATGACAAAGTCAGCTTTATATTGTCGTGATGGCATTCTGAAACGAATGAGTTAAAACCACTAAGTTGTCAAGATCTATGCAGCTATTTTTATCAAGCTACAATATACAGGTGTTCTTCTTTGCATGAGTGAGAAACCTCTCAACCCAGTAACAAACTATTTGTCATACCTTGAAGACTCATGTTTGCTTTTCTTACCATATTTCTGAAGCTTTTAAACACTACGGTTAATGAAAATTAAAACAATATTAAACACGAACTAACTCACACCAAAGCAACACCCTGCGGAATATGCACAGCTCACAAAACACAACACTACTACCATAGGTAACACCAGAATTACACTCAGATAATCTGACCTCTTTATAATTGTTCTTGTTCTTCTGCAATGGGATGGGAATGAAAAACCCACCATCTCTACACTATTGCCAACTAACACCAGCATTACACCCATACATACTACCTGCTTTCAACTTTTACTTGTTTTTCTTTGTACATGTGTTGGGAAAGAAGCCCTACCATCCCTACATACCTGCCAAACTAACACCAGCTTGACACCCAGACATCTGCTAATCAATGACCATACCTGGTTTTAATTTGTTTTTGTTCCTGTACATATGTTGGTGATGAAGCCCTACCATCCCGACACAACTGCCAAAGTAATACCAGCTTAACACCCAAACATCTGCTAATCAATGACCATACCTGTTTTTAATTTGTTCTTGTTCTTGTACATATGTTGGTGATGAAGATCTATCATCCCCACACAACTGCCAAAGTAACACCAGCTTTACACCCAGACATCTGCTAATCAATACCTGTTTTTAATTTGTTCCTGTTCTTGTACATATGTTGGTGATGAAGGTCTGCCATCCTAACACAACTGCCAAAGTAACACCAGCTTTACACCCAGACATCTGCTATTTCAATGACTACACCTGCTTTTAATTTGTTATTGTACATATGTTGGTGATGAAGGTCTGCTATCCTAACACAAGGCCAAAGTAACACCAGCTTTACACCCAGACATCTGCTAATCAATGACCATACCTGTTTTTAATTTGTTCTTGTTCTTGTACATATGTTGGTGATGAAGGTCTGTCATCATCATCTAGTCCTTCCTCGTCTTCCTCGTCGCTGTATTTTCCTCCTTTCTCAACAATAATCTTCCTCTCATAGTCTTTGAGGTACATGGGTTTGTCTTTCTTCTTCTTCGTTACTTGTTCTTCTCTCGTTCCAGATGGACCTGCCTTCGTGTCTTCCTCTTCTGCTTCAAAGCCAAAAGGAGAGAGATAAACACTTTGGAACAATGTCAAACAGAAATAAAAATAAACTTCAGACTCTTTGTACCTTCATTACTTCAAAAGCACACACAAAATATTAGGTAAATACTATAGCCATCCTCTAGCACATTCATTTACATTTATTGGGCAATTCAATTATATATCACATCTGGAATCTAACTGCATCAATCTATTGAACCTCTTTGACCATAGTAACCATACTACCAATGTGATTAGCATAAGACTTTTGTAAGCTAGTTTAGTTCTAGAAAGGGGATAAATAACATACCTTTATCTTCAAAAAACTTCACATCTTTATCATAAAGTCTTGGATCCTGACTTTTCACTGAAGCCAAAGCTTTGAGGAACTGCTTTTCAAACTCTGGTGTTATTTCCTGAAAATTATGATGATAATGATAATACAAGATAAGAATATACAAGATTGATATCCATACAGTACCTTGTAATCACTATGAGGTCACATGCAACAAAGTTTTTAAAAATTCAAAATCTCAAGGAAATAATGTGCATACAAAAAGTCAAATAAAAATGCTGTAAGGCAAAACTTTTCTTCAAAATCATCAAGGACTCATGCATAAATGCCAATGTTCCCATAGCAACAACATTACTATATCTTGTATGCCAATCAATTCCTGATATAACCCATCCACCTTTCATGTTAAATGTGTTACAGCAAAGATGTCGCTAGGTTTTGTTTGCCGTAATTCATTCTCTTTAAATGTTTAAATGATACCTTCCATCAAATTATAAATACCTGAGCATCATCATCTTCAACTTCAGAGGAGCTTGAACTATCCAATGCATCCTCACCGTATTTATCTTTCACTGTCAAAAAACAAAAACAATGTAACAGATAAAAGGCAGGGATATGACTGGGTATGGAGAGCAATACTTGACATGATATGTGCAACATTCCACCCAATGGTTGACCATTCTTACAAGAACAAAGATTAGGGCCTAGGTCAAACATGAACAGGCCTAGCATATGCCAAGGCAAAGTGGGTCAAACCCAGTAAAGGTAAGATTAGAACTTATGCTATCTGTCAAGTCAGCCAAACCTCATCCCACATCGCAAGCTACATCATTTGTGGTACTGGTATATAATGCAGTGCCTACTAACCTGAAAATAAAATTGTACAATGACAAACTTCTGTAAGCCTAAGTTAGACTATATCATGCAGCCTGTTGCCTAGTGTACATGCATGGAATTTGTCCTCGGGCTAGCCCATGTCTATGTCCACAAAGTACCTAATCCACGAAAGCAACATGCGGATCAAAAGAGTCTCTTACATTTTTGGAATTCTTCCTTCCGTCTCCAACTGTCATACTTGTCCGCATATGACTTATTGATTTTGAAACCAAGATCATCTTCCAAATCCGTCATTTTATAGAACGTATATATACTGAATTCATGGAAAAGAGCAAGTGATGGATTAACTGTACTACAGACCCTAGTATGTCAATGTCAGCTGTGTGCGATATTGCGTAGCATGTGCGGTGATGTATTTCTTTTTTGCATTACTTTACCGCTGAGCAGTCACTAATGTAGTTAGATGCCTCCCAATTACACTATCAGTCGTCGCAGGTCAGTGGTAGGTGAGCACAGAAATTTATACATTTCTGTGTTACTTATTAAGGCTATATTTCGGAAGGGTTCGTGCAAGAAAGATGCTAGACTTACTTCAAATGTTACATAGCCTAGTAAGACAGTGGTAGCGGCGCCGAAGAATATATGAGTAGAGTGTTTGTCCTGTTCAGTTCACCTTGTAATAATTACGACTTTGGCAAAAGCTAGGTACACCTTGGTGTTGGCCCTGGCATTCCCAGGCCTGTTTCGTTCTAGCCTAGGGAATATAGCGTAGTGCTCAGTCTAGGCCGATTTTAACCTAGGCATAGGGCCTGTAAGTAGGCTTATGATTTATATTGTTGGCCCTGATGGTCATAACGTATTGGCCAGTACGTGTTGTGATTTGTCACCCCATACAGTAATCAACATCATATGGCTTACACTTAATCCTTATAGCTTTATGGAATGAATTTTTTCTTGTCATTGCAGGGCTACAGACTGGACATTGCAAAGATGATTAAGCTGAAAATATAATTGTAATCATGGTAAGCTATTAATAATACCTAGTAGAAATGTGGAATGTTAGTGTTGAAATGATTAGCAGGGTTTAATATGTCTTTGATATTTTACTTTGACGATGATTGTCTTTCCAACAACAACAACAAAACACGGCACGTTCTGGCATTTAAATTATGCCAAAGTTAATATTTTGATTGTGGAAGACTGATATCTCAGATTGGGAAGGCTCAGGAATCAAGTTCCAAAAACAAGTGTTCAATTTGAGAAATATAAACCAAGGTGTTTCAGCATGTGCCTGGGAATGTCCTCTTTTATATGCAACATTAGTCATGGTAGCTACAAAGCAAACTTGTATAATTAATTCATAGCATCATGCAACTACTGCAGTCTTTCATGGAGCAGGTATTCTCAAATCTGTCTGGCAAAGATTTCAATCCAGCCCACAAATATTCTTCCCACAATCTTGCACTAGTCTGGTATGAAAACTCTGCAGGTCTTAGGCTTAAACACCCACTGTTGTTCACTGCTCTGTGCTCCATCTAGAGGCAATGTGATTTTTGTTCTCTCTGGCCCTAAATTTGCACCAACAAATGTTTCTCTGGCACTCAAGAAGAATTGAGAACTCCTGATAAAGAGCATTTACTTTAAAAGAATAGATGCATCTAGCAACAGTATTCCCTCTTTCAAATGACCACAGATGCATGCCATAAATGAATTTGTCATTAAAGTAGTTAAATAAATCAATTTAACTACATTTTAATTGTTCCTTTTTTAAATTGCAAATTTATATGTAAGATATTCAGCTATAGCAAAAATCCACAAAAATCATTGCATTAAAAATATATAAGATTTGAATGACATGAATTCTTTTTTATTTTTGTTCAGGGTCAAATCAATGTCGAGGTCAAGGTGATGAAATGTAAGAATCCAATTTTGTTCACGTGGTGGAACAAAGAAGAAGTTTGTGTGGACGCCTGCCTGGTGACATGTCAATGCCAGGGATACAAACTAGACCACTGCCAGCAACTTATCACCACAGATGAACAACAGACGATGCCCTCCAGTACGATTCACGCTCTAGGGGACATGAAATGGGCGGAGAAATTTGCAAAGGCATTAGAGGCATCTGAACTCATCACCATCCCAAACAGGGAGCTGGATGTTGTGTTAAGTGATGCCCCTGATGAGGAACCAGAGACAGACACACCTCCTAAACAGGTGAAAAGGAACCGGAAAAAACAGGAAGAGATCAAGAGAGGAGTGAAAGATTTATGCCTTGATAAGATAATATTTGATAAAAGTAAGTCACATGTGAATAATGCAGCTCAGGTTATCCTAGAGGAGTTTATGACCCACCAAAGTGGTGAAGATGATGAAGCTGATAAATCACAAAAGAGTGAGAGTTTGGCGAGAAGAGGAGGGCCAGGAAATAGGATGGAGAACACAGCCGAAAATTCAAGTGAGGAAGCTCCCGTTCATCGAGGTCATATGAAGGAAACTTCTGCAAAGCGTAAGTCTGCTATAGTGGTTCGGCCCGAGTCTTGTCAAAGCAACTTGGATGAGAACTTAGTCTTGGAGTCTAGCTGCATCGAAGAGAGCGCTCGTATCTGTGGACTGAAGGAACCAGACGAAGGACCCGGGGTGTTGAAAATAAGTAACGTCGGCCAGGCTCACGATCACTCTCCTCTCAGCCCGAGAACATTTGCAGAGCTTCAGCCAATGAGGAGTAGTTTGAACACAATGCATCATGCGAATCAACCAGTGAAAGATATTCATTCGATACAACTGACCGATAGGAAAATAGACGACAGTCTGAACATCGGAGGTCATTCTGTCGATGAGAGCATGCAAGCTCTATCTCAAAGGAATATCGCAAAATCCTCAATTCCACAGGAGAGCACAATCGACAACGGAAATGCAAGTATAGGTAACGATGGAAACATCTCCATCGCAGGAATGACTTTCACGACCTTAGAGCCATCTGCTTCTTCCTTGTTCAGAAGTGAGATTTTCCCTTCGGAGCAGCACCAAACAACTATCTGTGCTAACCCAGTGGATGTATCAGTCAGCAGTCACATGTCCTTTATCAGTAGCTCGGATATCAACTTGTCCGATGTGTCCCAGGCTACCATTCCACTGACTTACACTCCTCACGGCCAACTGAGTTTTGAAGATCAGACTATCTTCGACACCTTACGAGGAATGATCGACAGCGCCGCACCAAAATCCAACCTCAATACAGTTACCATGGAAACCGGAATCACTGGTGAGCAGCACACACCAAATGAAACACCACAAATGATCGCCATCCCACACGATAGATCGAAAAGTCTCTCGTCGGCCATGACGACATATCTCGCTCACAAAGATGACGAATATAAGAGAAAGTACCAAAAGTATCAGAATGACCCCAACAGTGTTTTTGTGCTCTGCGAGTGCTGCGGAGCTGCACTCACCAACAAAAGCATCAAGAGACATATGGAGTCGATTCACTCTAAGGGAGACCGGGTCAGAGCTCACCAATGCGACGTCTGCGGGAAAAAGTTTCTCTACGAGACGAACCTCAAGAGGCATTTATTTATACACACTGGAGTGAGGTTCAAGTGTAGTTTCTGCGACAAAACTTACAAGCAAGACTGGAACCGACAGGTACACGAAAAGACTCACCTCAATCCCGGTCCGAGTGCAACCGCGGTGAGGAAACCGCTCCGTCGGAATGCTCATCTATCCAACAGGTCTGTGGACTGCAAAATATGCGGTAAGACATTAAAACAACAGTCTATGAAACTTCACATGGATTCTCACAACCAGAAGATGTCAACGTGTCAGATTTGTGGGAAGACGGTCAAAAGTGGTAGTAAGTACCAACACGCCAAGCTGCACACCAACGAGAAGACGCACGCATGTTCCTACTGTTCGGCAAAGTTCTACTTCAAGTCTGCGTTGGTGGCTCATATGAGGAAACACACAAAGGAGAGGCCTATACCGTGTCGATACTGCGACCGCACATTCCCCCGTTACGAAGCCAGGACAAACCATGAACGAATACACACGGGAGAGCGCCCTTACAGGTGTGACATCTGCCGAAAAGATTGGAGGGACAGACCGACGTATATGCAACATATGCAGAAACACCACCCAGGAGTGTAAGTACTTGATGGATCGGTAGCCTGTTACTGAGCTCAATCACTATGTGTCTGTCAATATAAGATCTTGATACAGCTGGCAGCAGGATGGCCTAATTTGACAGAACTTCAAGTTAATGTTGTGTCTAGTTGTGTCAATAGACAGTTTGGGCTCACAGTATAAAATGATGTCAGCAAGCCCCTTGTATGAAGTCTTCT
>KN892234.1:3690-22894 GCA_000934455.1 Apostichopus parvimensis
ATATACAGGACGGAAAGGAATGGAAAGAGTAATTTAGATTAGTCATTTTTATAGGTATAGTGGTATAATAATCATGTCGGCCTCATAAAGGCTCAAGAAATGATCTCGCATGACGTCACAGAAAACACTATAGAAACCAGTCAATGTAATCACACGGCATAGGATACACATTTGAAGTTTGCTCGCAATATTTTGCAATATACCCTAGTCCTGTGCACCCCACTGAATAAAAATGTTATCCGTCTTCATTATCAGCCATCCCACTCACTACCAGAGTTCTGACAGATTCTTTCTTTTCATGTTTCTTTATTTCACGACAAAAATAAATAAAAACATAAACACATAAACTAGAGCAAAACTATGCTGAATGGAGATCAATGAAAAGTACTTCATTCTTTTGTTTACCATTTGTCGCTACTGTTAACACTGTGATTGATGATCTGCCCTTGCATGACGTCACATGTGTGACAAATGAGATCGACCGACTACACATCCATCAAGGTAAGCACATAGAACAATAAGTGCGAAACTAAGGGGGTCTTCAACATGTCACTCCCTGCACGATATAAGGAGATCGCCAACCCTGCTCTGTAAAACGAAGTCTATATTTTAAAGTAAAACCTAGGACACAGGGCAAACAAAAAGCAACATATTGGACCAGTAAAATGCACAATATTTCAAAGGTGAGGGAAGGACCAAATTCTTTCAAAAGGGGTAGGGGTATGGGCCGTATGCTGGTGAAAGAAATTACACATGAGGGGTGAGGCTTTGGGCTGGTTGAATGCGACTCTTATGTAAGTGGGAGGGGGTCTCTGGAGGGGGTCCCCAGACTTAGAAAAGTAGGGAGGTCACAAGATTCTTCCAGACGAAGTTTTTGGAGCTTGCCGATGGAGGTCGATTAAGTTATTTCTTTAACATCAAGTCCGTAGTTCAAGCTATATCTTCCGTGCATTTTAAGCATCGACTCTGATGGCTGGAGGTATGGTGGGACGTGGCTCAGTCCTAAAAGAGGGCCTGGGTCGTGGGCCTAAAAGTTTCCGTACTACATTAGTCCATGTAAAACATCACAGAATATTGCAACAATGAACTTATCGAAAACGAATTTCTTTTAATATCACAACAACGGGACAAATTATGAAGCTGGAGGATTTGATTTATATATTTCAATTCACGAACTCTTTTAATACACGTGTTCGAAATTTCATATACCATTAAATCTAATAATTTCAGTAAATTACATAAATTTGCAAAACCAAAGATAAGAAAGAAGAAGCAAAAACACATTCTTGGGTTGTATCTTAGACATATATTGTTTTAATGTTTATTTCGAACTTTTGCACGAATAACGAAATTATGAAGCTGGGGGATTGGATTTATATACTTCAATTCACGAACTCTGTAAATACACGTGTTCGAAATTTCAGACTTTCATATCCCATTAAATCTGATATTTTTTTCAGTAAATTACATAAATTTGCAAACACAAAAACACATAGAAAGAATAAAAAGAAGCAAAAACACATTCTTTGGTTGTTTCTTCGACATATATCGATTTAATGTTTATTCCGAACTTTTGCACGAATAACGAAATTCTAAAACTCTATAATATAAAAAAAAAAACTTTAAGGAAATTATATTTGCATAAATGTAAGATATTGGCGGGATTTATATGCTTTTCTTAGTAGTTTGTAAATAATGAAGAAGAGAAACTGATATAAAGAAAAACACATTCTAACAATTCAGTAAACCCTCAATTATACAATAATTAGGTTAAGAAAAATCTACTCTACACTAGTCTAGTACTAATTAATTAAAAAATGTTGCTTTCTCAATTTTTATTGGAAAAATCTCACTTTTTTTCATACTTCATTGCACTTAGTGAAATATCCGTCCTTTATTAGAGTGTGGCTTTAAGGGAAAAAGGGAACTTTAAAGAAAACCCTTGGTAGGAGACACGTATAGGTTATCGTAATTAAGTACACCATTGATTGTTGTCACGGTTTGAAAATCAAGCAATTTGGAATAACATTGAAATGAGGATACAAATGTTTGTAACTGTAGAATCCTTCCAACAGATCCGTGTTTAAACATGGTTTTACCTACCATCCTCCCCCCTCCTTCCCCCACCCCCTCCCCCACCATTGGCATCTCCGAATGATGACAATCGCCATACTGAGGTCTACCTTGTAACACATATTTATCATATGATAAGGAGTTTAACTTCCCAAAGCAAAAACCTTTGTTTTTGTGTTGCTTGGACTTCCTAGTGTACTGTTTACTTGGAACTGGTCTTGTATGCACTAGTTGAAAATTACCTATCAGACCATAAAGATTGTTTTAATGACGAGTATTTTCATTCTCTGTAACAAGGTCTTGGTTTTCTTCTTAGTCTGCGAGAGAGCCCTTCATTATCCGGAGATTCCTGTAAATTAATCTCATCCAAGAGTGCCAGGTTAACGTTTGACCGTCTAGTCTTTCGCTGCCTCTTGCCTTTTTGAGATGGAGCTTCACGACTCTGGCTCTGGGATGCCTCTGAATCCTCTCTCATCTCAATCTTTTGAGATTCAAAGTCAGACGAAACTGAATCCTGATTCTTCAACTTCCCATTCGCCTTCTCGCAGTTTTCCTTCTTGGCTTCTGAAGTCATCTTGCTCGTTTCGACACAAATTTCTTTAACTTCTTCTTCCTGATTCCTGACTGATTTCTCCTCTTCGCTTTGCAATATCTGTCCTTGAAAACCATCTTTTAAGGTAGCAAGCCCGGAAGATAAATCGTTATTAGCAGTGTTTGATAAAAGTTGGCAAGAATCTTGACACTGTTTTCTTCTCTTATTTCCTTCCTCTGTCACAACTATTCTGGTTCTCTTTCTCCTAGACAAGGATTTCACTCCGGTGTGTCTACGGTCATCTCTAGTGACCTCAACAGGACCTTTCTCTTCTTTCACTTCACCTTCATCCACGTTGCTCACGTTCATGTCCGAGACCAAAGATTCATCTTTCTCTTTCTCCTCCTCCATCTCTCCCCCTTCAACTGATAATTTCTTCTCATCACCCTTATCCTTGCTAGCTTCTTTATAGGAAGAGTTGACTCTCGTCTCCTCGGTTTCCTTGGAGGATGGGGAAGAAAGAGATTCGGACCAACCCTCTTGCAGCTCCAAAAGTTCCCCATCAGTTAGTTCAGATATCTCCTCTCTAGCTTGTTGGGTGTCTGTCATTATCTCTGGGGAATTCCCCACTACTTGACCCTTTGTAATGTCTGGTAGAGTGTCAGGTAATTCTTCATTACAAACAGAGGGCGACATTGAAGTATCATTTTGCTTATTGCTGTTCCTCTTACCAGCGCTGTTCGTTTGATCCAACGGTAGGTTCAGCGTTTTATTGCTTAACTTCATCTCATTTTCTGTCTCACAACTTCTCCTCGGTGTTTTGAACCCTCTCCTGAGACGAGAAGATGGCTTGTTTGGTAGAGGGGTCAAAGGAGGAGGGGAGGGTATTCTAGCGAGCAGACTGCTCCTTCTCTCAATGTCCTCCTTCTTAGCTGAAATGCCCTCTTCCGAAAGGGTACTAGATGAGAGGCCCTCGTCAGTCATGTGACCTCTAACAGGGGTTCCATTCTCCAGTTCTCGTTGTTGAGTGGAGCTCCTCGGTGTCTTCTGCACCCTTTGAAACGGTACAAAGTGTTTCGTTGGACTAACAGATCTCTCTGTTGAACCAGCCCTCTGTAATCTATTCACACTACTTGGTGTTCTCATTACTTGTCTACTTTCCCCGTTAGCTAGTTGTGCAATCCTGCCCTTGGTCGTCTGCAAAAGCTCTTTGACGTCCTGTTTGAAAAGAAGGAAACATGAATGATATTGAGGCATTTGGTTGGAAAGAAGCTTAGTATCATGATAGGACAGATAATTTAAATATTTAAATGTGGTAGGACAGATAATTTAAATATTAATTTGGCAATGCTGTTTGTGCATGTGTTCAATTAATGTTATGTTATGTAATGTTTAGGTTTCATAGGTAAACTTTTTGCTATATATACCAGGTTAACTTCAACCCTGCATGGCAAATAATTCAGGTTTAATAGAAGGGTTGAGGGGTGTGTATTTTCAGAAAAGTTATATTTCAGTTAATTTGGCACACCTAGAATTGGAGAAAAAATACATGGTGGCAAAGATAAAGGAACTGACTACACACTTCTTGAAATTGAAAATGATTCAGTATCAGTATCTGTGAGCAAACTATTTAGGAAATTCAGATTTCACAAGGCAGAAGGATAATGCAGAGATGGACAGTGTACCACTAAAACAACAATGTTAAATACCTTGTGTGATCCTAAATACCAATCAGCATTCTGTATTGGGTTGTAGCTATCACTAAGCCATATAGGTTTTACACATAACTGGATACACCTCACCCTACATAGACTTTTGAAGTAACTACCAGTTCTTTGCTTCCAACAGTGAAGTAGTTACCATTTAATTCCATACAGAATTTTGTTGGTGTCCCACAAATGTATTGTAGTGAATACAGTGCTGTATTGCAAACTATGTTCTAAAATCTGATGTTCCCAGTGGCATCTTAGTGGCCTTAAGTAACAGACAGATAAGGTTTTAAACTTATCTGTCCCTCACTGGTCAAAGTATGGACCACAAAATAAAAGACAAATTGCAACTTTACCTATTCCAGAGGTTATCAACAAAGGGACCTGCCCGCCAAAGACTTCATTACAACCCGTATAAAAGAACTGAGCAGCAGTCCGGCACTAATTGGCTATGCAGACCCTTTAGGTCTTAGGTTTGAGCCCCCTAACAGCCTAACTTTCACATTGCTCAATTCTAGTATGATGAGATTTTCTTACTCTGGCCCTAATTCATGAAAAAGCCCTGGCCTAGTCAATCCTTCAGATATCACTGCAACAGTAATATGAAGCTAACTTTAGGGAAGGAGACAAACAATAATTACAGTACAAACCAACTTTCAACAGGGACTTGCAAGGAACTAACACGATACATGTTCATAAAAATTAATCCTGAAATCATACCTTGATTTGATTCCTCAGTTCCTGCAGTGCTTCTTGAAAGAGCTTTGATTTAGGGTTGGAAGATATCACTGACAATTCTGAAACGTGGAGAGTGATTGAACTGGAACTCCTCATCTGGAGGTTAGAGGCAGCTATGAAGTGACTGGCTTTAACCACTTCTTCAAGGTGATGGGACTGGAGGTAAAATGAGAAAAGTATTACCAGTCTCTCATTTTCAAATATCATAAAGAATGCAATCTTGGTCAGGTGATTTATGAAGGAATTTTAATGGTAGAGAAACATTTATCCAGGAGCATGGAGTGGATTTGTCCACCCTTGGGCACGACTGGGCCGTCGAAGAAACCATCAGCATCTTTCAGGTCGTAAGCTACGAGTAAGTTGACCAGCCACTTTGCTCTGGGATTATAGCTCTCTTGACAAAATATTTGATTGCCTAGTAATTGGTAATCTGACCTCTTGCCATTAAATACTCTCCCAGAGAAACTACTTATTAGTCTGCTCCATTAAAGGTGTATTCCACTGACAGAAGTTAATTACTTAATAAAAATGCTGGATCTTGATGGCATCTGTAGGTCAAAACCGCATTATCATAGCATTTTGTACGGCAAAGATAAGAATTTTTTCTTTCTAATTTGGTGTTATTTTGTAAATCCATCTGGCAACAGACGATCGAGTGATGGCCATCAAGGTATCAACCTAAGTGGTCATTTTTTTCGCTCCTTTATTTTTATATTTAATTCACTTTTGACCAACGGAAATGAAAGTACCAGAATACAGCAAAGTATTTTAAGTACATAAGGAGAATGATTACAGAGATAATTGACCTACCCTCAGTCCATTCCAGACTCTGATCTCTACAAAGTTACCAGTATGATCGGTGATGTACACTTTCTGTGAGTGACTGAGAAAAAAAGAAGATTTATAATCGAATAATAATATTATAGAATACTAAAGCTAAATATTTACAAATGTTAGCAATTTAATCAAATAAGTAACTCCCCAAGCATCTTCCTTGAAACCACTACAACAGACACAGACAAACTACTCTTTCAAGATGAAGCATTTTACCCTCTATCATGTTGGACTGATACCACCAGTCCTACCACATCCACTTCTCCGTATACTGACTGATGGCATCCATTTGTCAGGTCAGATAATGATGTGACCTGTCTAGCATGGTAAATCTTTTCCAGCACGTTCTCTTGGTTCGACTGTTCCATATATCGTGTTGATCTAGTAGATGCCAAATGCGCACTGCATGAACCCGACTGAAATCTGTGTAATGTAGAAAGACGTATTAAAATTTGCCTCAGTTTAATATTAACGTGCTTTCGTTTGCAACGTGGCAAACCTACGTGTTTCGCCCACAGCTTGTGGACTCTCTGTGAATGAGAACTTTATATCCTTGAGAGAGATGGACTAATTTAAGGAAAGTGCGTGGATTAAAAAGACCTTTCAATATCATCAGTAACGTCCCCATACTTTAGCTTGGTTAAATTTGGCAAAACTAACAACAGTAAAATTAGTGACAACCAACCCCCCACCCCCCTCCCCTTGACTTCTTTCCAAACATAGAGATGAGCTATCAATATCAAGTACTATCTTTGTGAAATAAAACATAGAGATGAGCTATCAAGTACTATCTTGTGAAAAAAAGAGTGAGCTGTGTGGAGCAGTAAACTGCATTCCTGTAAGGCTAACATACATGGCAATTACTTGACTATCTAGCAGATTTGAGGAATGAGGTGGGGATAGCCGGGGTTGGGGGCAGGAATTGGAACTGTATAAGCAGTGCCTAAGATGTCCTCACCTGGCACCAGATGCAGACAGACTAGTAATTTGAAATCTCTTTCCTTCTGTCAGCTGAGTCATTAGGTCTTCTGATGGTCTCCAGATGGTCAACATGGATGAAGCAGGTGGGTATCCCTGTTTCTTCCCATAATAGTCACTGATTCTCATTTTCACCACCGTTGTCACTTTCCTCTCCAGAGCACCCTGCAGCATCAAAGTCAAGAGACACCAGGGATTAAAGCAACAACAGCTTTATGAAAAACACTTTCAAAAGCAAATTCTATTGTAAAAATTGGATTGTTAAGAGCAAGGTCAACATTTCATGGCATTTTGATAATAATTTAACACACAAAAGAAAAAGCTGAAATATTTCTTAACAAAAGTTTTGCTTCTCCATAAATGCTTGTTTACTAATAAACTCTCTTTCTCAACAGAATCTCGACAGGATTTCTTTCATTATTTTTTATTCAAATCGACAAAACCATTGAATACTTTCCCGCTCATCTCACCTCTGCACCTTGTTTGGCCATCGTATTCCTGAGTTCCTCCTGAAGATCACGGTTCTGTTTCTCTCGGAGAGATTGCTGATGATCCTGAAGAACACGTATCTGTCGTGGATTTAGACATGCCTGCAGAGGAAACATTAACCCAGTCATGATCAACACTGTCGAATAACATTAGAACAGAAATTAAATTCAGAATTTAAAATTCTGACACTCTATCCAAACCCCATACAGGGATGTGCCAAGGATTTCCTGAGTGCCTGGTATACTGATCGCCGTCCTGGGGGAGGGGTCTAAGGGGGGGGTGAAATTATTGAAGGTGCTCAGATGCCAAATGCTGGCACTTGTGTAGCTTTTTAAGCACATACACAAGTACTAGTTTTGCTAACAATTTACATTTTTTAATTTTTTGTAGTGAAGTATATTACCTGGTAAAAGTTATTAGTTTGTTTCAAAGAGATTTTACAAGGGGCCGATTGAGAGCCGTAAGTAATGTTTCTCGCATGCGTAACTGATGCATTATTAGTCTGTATGATTTTGGCATAGGCTAGGCCCAATTTATGTTGAATATATTGTTAGGAATGTCGGGATTTTAGATGAAAATAGTGCTGGGCGGGATTCACGATTTTAAGACAGTGCTGGGCGGTAATTATTAGTGCTGGGCGAGGCCGCCCAGCATGGGCACATCCCTGCCCATATCCCATCCCCCTTGCACCTCTATATGATTCAGGAGAAACACTGGGAGCAGATTTCATTGGAAAAGTTAATTTGCAGGGAGGCACAAAGGTCGTCTGGATGGAGATTTCTCACTCCTTCATTTCAGAATACGATGGATGGAAGGTTCATCGTGGTGAGTAACTACAAACTGTCTTTTTATACTGAAAAATATTTTAAGGCATCACAGAAAACAGAGAGTGGAAATCATCATGAATATAAACAGACAGATTAATAAAGATATATACAGATATATTTGCCCCCACCGAATGACGGTAAAAATTTATTTACATCAAAATCTTAAATAAGAAGCTCAGTTATATCCTGAATAGAACCAACCTGAAAGTGTGCTACTACAATGTACTAGGTTCATCTGGTGGCAGTGTCATTGATGAACTGTTAATATCTGCACTTTTTTGAGAGGGAGAGGAAATGTTGGGGGGGGGGGATGGGGTGGGGATTCCCATGCAACACATGTTTGTTTACCTCCAAAGATCCTGGGTCACATGCTCCTGAGAGGGCAGCAAACAAGTCTGCTCCTGTTGTCATGGACTTAACCTCTTCTTGTGTGAACTTCCTTGCTTGTTTGGGATTCTTTTTACCAAGACCTACAACAACAAAAAACAGAAGGAATTGTCAATAGGCTCTGGATACAGAAATAAGCAAATGAAAAGCAGAAACATGATTATGTAAATACACAAACGATGGGATTCAAATCAATAACTTTCGGGTTTACAAGCCCTGCAGTCTGCCAACTGATCTACCCAGCCCTTAGATGGGGTTGGTGATCCTTACATAGCCATTTCTGTGTAGGGAAGAGAGGAGGGGGGAGGGATGGTGCCAGTGGATTTTGAAGAGAACCTGCCACAAAAGCAACCATACTGCTTTCATTGAACTATGTGAGATCATTACTTTCCATTCATGAATAGCGCCATCTACGAAATTAACTTTCTTATTTAACTGTCTGCAATGTAGAGGCTTCCTTTGCCTAGATGCATTTTTTATCGTCAACAATGTGTACGGGCATTCATGGATCAAAAGGTGCTGTACAATTTGAGGCAGTTTAAATCAATTTTAACTATGTTTTTGTCTTTAGGTGACATACATCGGATGAAAGGAGTGCTATATGAGATTAATAGTTCATGTTAGCACACAAGGCTTCCTCCTCACATAGCTCAAAGTATGATGTATGCAATAACTTGAATGTGACATTCAATAAGTCCGGCTTTGGAGTGAAAAGTAGCTTCTTCTCAGAGGAACATGTTTAATGTACTTGGAAGGATCACATTACTTTGACAACTAGAGTGTTTAAATCAACAAGTTAATTAAACTGGGTTTGCTACCAAGACCAGTTGGCTCATCAAACAATTAGTCTCATACATAAGGTTAAAGAGGTGGGTATGTAAGAAAAATAACAAAATTTATGATCGAACAACAACAGAAAGTACTAAAGGCATTAGAATGTGACATCTTGGTTAATAGAACAACCAAGGATATCCTTTAAGTCCTCTTCCTTCATACCCCCCCCCCCCCCCCTAGCCCGAGCACATTTTTTAGTAAGAAAGCCCCACCTTTCACTTGATCCAATTCATAGTTTTAATTCAGACTTGACTTAGTTTGTTGTCGTTGTCACCAGATTCATACCAGTAACACAAAATCTAGGAAATGTTTCTCCTTTTCCAAAACAGTGGTAAATAGCCATTATTTCGAGACAATATTTAACAGCAATACCAACTTCAGTCCCAATTCTTATATATTCTTTGCCTCACCAGATCAAATCCACAATCTCGGCAGACTCTTTCCAGGAAAGACTATTAAAAGAATCACTCTTTTCAAAACTTTATTTTGAGATGTGAGATGTGAATGTTACAGCTTCTTTTGTTAGTTTCTAAGACACCTTGAGCACATAACTTTCTGTTTGGATGACTGTGCATCCTCCTCCTTACCAGCACAACTGTCATCATTATCCTATCATTATTACATGCAATGTGGCTAGCATAGGCTAGCTACAGTACATCTGCTATGACAGTGAGGTAGGCCAAAGTGTTGATGTTTGCCTTGAGAAGAACAAGAAATATTCAGATATTTAAACATCTGTTACGACATTAAGACAACAAACTAACCAAAAAGCTTCTCTTCTGGCATCTATGATGACGAGAGAACTTACGCCACAAAAATGCAGGCAACGGTTCTAAACCAAGGTTATCCCTGCTGCAGTAAACTGAACCGTAACATGACATTGAAGTAGTACCTTTTGAATTCTTCTCTTCAAATTTCTTTTGAATCTGGCTGTAGATTATCTCCATCTTCCTTTGTTTTGTCTTCAGGAACTCAGCCGCTGCTTTTTCCTCCGCTCTCAGACTCCTGAAAACCGATGAGCCGTCCGGGTATTTCTCCATGTACTAAAGACAGACCAATCACGAGCATTACATAACTGTTTCTCTATTCATTACGTTGTGTCCTTGGGCAAGGTGCTTTATCTCACTTGCCTCTCTCCACCCAGGGGTCAAATGGGTACCTGTGAGGTAACTTGTCATTAGGCGCAGTATATAACTGCTGCCGACTGGAGGGATTGTCTCTGGGACAGGTTATCATTGACCAGGGGTAATATAACGTCTGTAAAGCGCTTTGAGACCTATCGCTGGTATAAAGCGCTACATAAAAAAGCAAATATTATTATTATTATTATTCTGGGCATAATTCATACATTGCTTGGCAATGCAATCACAAGGTCAGTTGGTATGGAGAGACCTTGATGTGTCTTGTATTGTAACTGAAGTCTTTTAATAACCTGGGAGGTAGTTTTAACTGAATGACTAAACAGGTGCTTGATCAGATATCTGGGTCATTTCCGTGTCAAATCACAGGTAGCTGCTGCTCGACCCTCTCCAAGAAAAAATTACCACCCTCCTGGCATGATTAGAGCACCATGAAATAAGCATCCCCTGAAAATTTAAGTGGGATCTTCAATTGCCGAGAAATAGGACCTCAAAAATAGAGAAAATGCCAAAAAATGCCACTTGGCTGGAAAATGGAACATTAGACAGTCATAAATATCGGACAAATTTGAAGCAAATACCACTGAAATTGCTCAGAGTATGCTTGCTTCATGGTGCACTAATCATGAAAGAAGGGTGGTAACTTTTAGAGGAGATTGAACCACAAACTTCTCCAAAATCTGTTTGATCTGATAGGGAATGACCCATGTACTAGAATGTAACAGTATTCAACAAAGCATCTTGACAAACACAGCAAAGAACATAATCCCAATTAATTTTATTGGTCAAAGCAGATGTAAAATACACAGAATTTGGATTGAAAATTAAAGGGATATTCTGGTGTTAGTTGCTTGCTTCATAAAAATGCTGGAAATTTCTCAATCTCTATGTCAGAATCACAAATTTCATAGCATTTTGAATGACAAAGATATGAATGACTTCTAATTTTTAATTTATTTCAATTAATTTTAAAGACTGGCTGTCAACAACAAAAGTGGATATTTGCTAAACCCCTCCCCCCCCCCCTTTCCCTTCATTGACTGGCTAATAAACATTTTGCAAAAGTTGTATGTTGGAATACACTGGAGAAATAAAGCATCTATATTTGGTAATCAAAAACAAACATCAAAATTGTGTTAAACCAAGATCGACCAATCAGGGCGCTGTAATTAAGCACATATGGCTATTTTGAATATATTTAATTACTGTCATGGCAGTAACTAGTCTGACTCTGCATACTCTACCAGTGCTGTTATAATGAGTTCTGCTCACCTGCATAGGATAGACTCTGGCAATGACGACATCGACACACCCCACCACACCTCCGTTACCACGGACTGACTTCAGCGGGACTGGGAATGGTCTAGGATCCGACTGGATGCCCAGACGTGCGTCAAACCTCGCCCTCCGTGTCGAGTTGTACGAGATCTTTAGAGCCAGAGAATCCGGAGCCTGGTGAGAGAAGAAAGCAAATTTAGAAATAAAAGGAAAATGAGGAAATGTCCAGGGATAAAATTTAATCTGATATGAACTACCAAAGTGCAATGGAAAGTAATTTACGAAATTCCTACATGAGTGAACAATTTAGGACAGCTTTTGGTTAAAGGAATGTGACTATATGCTGTGGTTATCTCAGTCAAATTTCTCTCAAATATTGACTAGAGGAGAAAAAAACATTCAATGAAGACTGCTTTATGATAACATATACTTAAAAAAATTAAAACTTGAAAGCAAATTTAGTTCAATTCATTTGATTCATATGCTCATGACAAAGAACATATTTTAAATATATAAACGATATATAAAATCCAAAAGGAACAACATAAATACCAGTCTGGAAGATAAATTAAGACTGTCCTTGAAGGCAGTTATCCTTCAAAATTGCCATACTGTAACTTACATTTCACATCAGATGGGCTATCCAATTTACAGTTTTATCACATTTTGGAATATTTTACAATTTAGTAGATCATTTCAAAATGGGAAAACCATGTATTTCACCTGCATCATTCAAGTTCAGCATGATCTGATCAAGAGGGGAACATACAGAGGCCAATCACTTCTGATAACTGGACAAATAGCCGGCTTAGATTAATGAGAAAATACGCCTTGAGACATTTTGTAAGAATTAGCAGTGGCTGGTCAGCCACTCTTGGATAATCTTTCTTCTTTTCACAGGAAAGTAAACAGCAAGAATGACTCATGCAATCTTGATGCTACACAAAAGTTCTGTACAACAACATGAGTATAAATGGGTATACATATATGCCGATGACTCCTGGTTACAGTAAAGGTGGTGCTCCCCCTCCCCACCATTGCCCCCACCCATCTTAGTTTCCATTGAAAACCCATGAATCCAGTATTGGTGGTCTAACAAGAAATTAATTCATTTTCAAACCACCACACAAATCTGATGAAAATCTCTTTAAAAATTCGAGAAATAATGCGATGTTATTCAACAAACCTCTAAAGGAGAGCAGGCATCCTGTGACCCTACCAGCTCGCTACCAAACAGACAAAGCTTTGTTCCGACGGTTATTTTACCAGCATCGAACAGACCAGTGATGGGGGCGTCCATGATTGTTTTCAGAGAGTACCAGCCATCTGTAAGCACCATCTGTTAAACAACAACAACAGCAACAAAGTAATTAAGATTGATGCAACATTAATGTAGGTGTGGGGAAGAGGGAAAGGAGAGACGAAAACTTGGAAAATATTAAATTATACCATCTATTCACGAAGAAAGTCTTCGCAACGGCGACAAAACACCATCACAGAACTGAAAATAAAGTATTTTACGTTAGGTCTTCATTCCATGATCATAATGCTCAAATTCAAATGAGGAAAGTCCCATAAGAGTAAAGTAAAGTTGTAACAAGTTGCTCCACTTTGATGAAATCCCAGTCATTTCAAACTAATTGTCTATATCAATTTCATCACACAACACCTAGTTTGATTCAAGTTCACTTTCAAAGGTATGAGATGTGATCATGAACTTTCAAATGTGAATATGAATTACTATGATAAATATTGCATGTTAACTTGCATTGATATTCCTGAATAATAAAGTTCAAGTTTTAACCTTTACCGATGCAAGTTCAAAAGAACAGAAAGCAAAATAGAGCTAACCCCCCCCCCCCCCCCAAAAAAAAATCATGTCAATGTTGAAAATATGACATGTTTACTTGTTTTCAAGTTCATCTAAATGGTACAAAACTGAGGCAACTTCAACAATCAATATCTCGAAAATAGGTAGGATGAAATTCAAATATCACCAAAATGATAAATATAACCCTTTATGATAAGTCTAAACTAAATTTTACCTTTGGACTATTCTATTATATTATTTCCAGCTCATTTTGTATTTTACCAATTTGAATGCCATTTCCAAGCTGAAATGCAATGAGATTATTCCTGAAGGACATTACCCAACCATATTTAAGAGCCCCACCATGCAGGACTTGAACCACCAATCTCTCTCTCAGGTTCTCTAGATTAAAGCTGTATTATGCATTCCATCATAAGGTGGCACAAAGCGAAGATTATCACAACAGCCTATATAAATCATCTCATTCTCTTTTGACAGGTTCCTTTCAATTACCTTTATTCTGATAAGGTACTTCTTTTGTGCAGGAATTAGCCCTTTGGCGAAGAATGAGCACATGAAAATTTTGTGTAAATCAGTGGGCACAAACATGTTTGTAAATGTATAGATACTTGTAATACACAGTGTATCCAGCAATCGCTAGTTTCAATAATGTACAGGACAGTTGTACATACAGTAGCCTATAGTACACTTGCTCTTGCAGGTGGTGTCTGGACAAATAGAGCCCCAAAAAGTTAATTTGCTCATTCTTTTGTTAATTGTTGTGGAAAAGAAGTACCTCAACATAATAAATGTTTGTGATCAATGGGAACCTTTCAAAAAGTGAAAAAGACCATTTTAAATAGTCTGTTACATTGTAATTGCATATGATATGCATTTGCTTGTGTGCTTCTATATGGTATGCATTATAGGGCTATACAAGTCTTCTTGCTTCTCTATGTTAAAAAGTTAACAGACCAACTCCATTATAATCTATTTTCAATCCAAAGGTTGCTTAACCTTAATAAAAAGTGACAATGTGTGTTTCAAAAAACAAAAATACAAGAAAAAAAGGAAGGGCTGGCTCATGCTAGCCAATATTACCACAATTAAACAAACAGGGCTACGTAGTCAAGTAAGCTACAACAGTCTATAAAATAGACTGGTGCATTCATTGATTTGCTTTGGCAATCTTGAAAAAAGAAAAACAAAGTTCTTTTTTTTATTTTCAATGGAAGAGTATCACACAAGTATCGCACTATCACGGTACATATGCATGGTGTTGAATAACCGCATTCTAGTTATTGGCGATGTGAACATATATTGTGTTTACAGTGTTTGTTTACCATGAATTTATCGAGACAAAGAAACTTTAGGCTTAGAAAATAGCTCATGTGTACACAAGGTCCCCATTTACTTTTTCTTTAGATTCAAAATATTTGCGGTATGAGTACTAATCTTTCGATTTCATTCATTCTATGAGAACCGGATCTAATATCCAACAAAACTTCAATTCTTTGAATTTTGTTTTTGTGTACTACAGTACTATTGAATGCCATATTATACTCAAGGTTCTATTTTGGTCATGTCACTTAAACTGTAACGTTTGCAAAATAGCAAATATTTTTCACTTTTCATTTCTATAGATCTATACAAAAATATCAAAGGGGCAAATATTTAACACCCTTCTGGTCGCCAGAGACTACGAACTTTCTGTTTCGACAACCAAAATCAACCTTGGAAGGTTTACTGACGGAAGACTAGTCATTTACACCACATTCAGATTGCATTGTAACAATATAAAAAAAAAATAGGTTAAATGAAAATTGATATCAACCTTAAAGCTGGTTTTCTATTCACCAACCTACACATCTCTCCTACTGCTTACATACAGTATTGGTCATTCTTTGTTATATTACTACATTTCTTCCACAAAAACACAAAAATTGCTGTTTAGACAGAAGAAAGTAAGGCCAGGTTGTCTCAAGGTAATGCCTCATAGTCTCAAACTTAGGATCTAAACTTTTTAGATTCAATATGCAAGATTGTTTATTTATATTTTTATATACAGTATCATCATTTACATTGATTTTTACAACAAATTTGTTGATATAGTTAATATCTTGGTTGGTGGTTTTGCGTAATGCATCCAAATAGGAATGTAATTATATATACTTACATCTGTATTCTGTGACTGATTGTTACTTTGTGTCATTCAGACCAAATCCTAAATAAAGACCTGGAACCCTAAGGTAGCATATGTTTGCCTCCCTCCCCCCTCCTCCCCCAATAGCATTTTATAGGCACAATCTGAAAACATAATGTTGGTATTTAACTTGTTCTTATGGAACGATATACAGGTACTTTGGTTTATCTTTAACTGTTAAACTTATAGTGTACACAACTCATACTTCATAGTCATTATATTACTATAGCCCTGAAATATAGGAGCAGAAAATGCTCATCTTCTTTCAACACAAAAATGCAAGCTCTGAAGATGAAGTGTAGCCTAGGAGAAAATTACCTCACACTAACCACGGCAAAATACCACCATTTTTTCCATGGTAAACTGTGGCACAATACCACAATTTGACTGTGGTATTTTGGTCCTATGGATGCGGTTTACCAGTTTTCCATAGTACCATACCACAATTCTACCATGGTTTTGTCAGTCATGTTGTCTAATTCAAAACAGTGATCAGGAAATTGATTACAGATTCTACAGTATTCTCTTAAAAAAAACCCCCAACAAACAACCTTAATAGAGGAATTTTCATCAATTCCTAGACCTAAAATGATGATAAAAAAATAAAAACCGTTTCAACTTTCAAATAAGAGTGAAAAACCTTGGCAAGGTCTAAAAGACAATCACAGCTTTAAATATGAAGATAGAATTATTAGGTTTAGGATCATCATGTCATTCAGGGATCCCACGGCAACACTCACATGTTTGTCTCTCTTCTCTCCATCTCTAGGCTGTTGGTCATCTCTGTTCCCCGCGTCTCTCTTCTCATCGTGGGAGTCGCACACCCCTGCTACACAGAGGACCATCCTACGGGATGGGGCTTCATCTCTCTCCAGGATCTTCTTAAGAGCGGACCTCTGGCTTTGGTCGACCTCTCTGTCATAACGATGCTTCAACTGTAGCAGTACTTTATCTGGTGTCAATAATCTGTTTAAAAAAAAAAACGGTAAATCATATTTTATTGGGAAAATATGGCATGAATATAACGTTAGTCACTCACTGCAGATGTGATGAAAATTATGCCTGATCCAACCATAAACAATATCCTCCTTCAACTTCTTCTTTAATATTTCCTTTAATAGCTATTATTTATCATTGGATACATGAACTCAGAGAATAATTTATCAAGTATCACATCGCAAAATGCTCTGAAAAAATAGTCAAACTGCTATACAAGTTCAAAGATGCGTAGCACAGGAACCATAGTATTTTAAGATTTCTGAGCCTTCAAAACTATGTCACAAAATTTGTACATTAATTGTGTATCAGCACAGAACCAGGTGCCTCCTAAATAATCATAATGTTAACTTCTTATAAAGCGCTTTCCATGAAATCTCAAAGTGCTGTACAGCATAAAATGTTAAAGCTTACAAAAAAAAATAGTAAAAATGCACAATAGCATGAAGAGAGGTAAGATAATAAAAAACATATAAGAATAAATCACTCTAAGCATTTAAAAAAATAAGTCTTCAAATTCTTCCTAAAAATATTAAGATTGTTCCATTGCAGAGATCTGAAGGTAGGCTGTTCCAAACAACTAAAGAAGGTTATAGACTTGTCTAAATGTTGTCATCATCATCATCTACCATGACTTCTTCACTTCAACCCCAAATTCCCCAAACTGACATCTACACCAAAAACTAGCTGTACTTTGTACACATTAAGTTATTCTTCATAACTAATTTATTTAAAAGAGTTTAAGTACATGCTAATGGTCAGGATATTTTAAACATGGTTTCTTTTCTTAATGCATAATGCGAGATACAGACTTAATTTGAATCGCTGTAAATTGTTTCTGGGGGATTGTGATACCATCACGTAACATTTTTGCTACCCTGTTAGAGTTGTTTGTTCTGTGACCTATGACCCATATCTCATGGAAGCCACATTGCATGTATACATGCAAGAAACATGTTTGTTACTTCTCAAACTTTCTCTGGTGTCCTTGTTGATGTTTCTGTTTATTTGATTACAACCTACCTATTGAATCTAACTTATATGTACAGAAAATTTAGTGATGTTTCTGTTGGGTATATATTGCTGCCCTCTATCTGTTGTTGCTATGCTGTATAACTAACTAACTCTTAATGCTCAACTTCCATGGACACAAGTCACTTAAAAACCGTGCTTACTACTTATGCATACACCAGGCTTATACCAGTGTGGGTCTTTGACCCAAAACTTGGGTAGTAGTAGCATGCCCTACTTGACAGCAATAAAGAGATGGTTATCAATATTATTAACTATATAAAGGTGGCTACTTTTACCAAGTGATGCCCTTTCACCTTAACATGCACGATCATTAACTTTTAGGGGGGGCAGTAAATTGTCACACACAAAATTATGGTAGAGTGAGTTTTTTTAAGAGCACCACAAGTGGGTAGGAGTAAGTGCTATTGTTGGTACTTAAACTTTGCATGTCACAGTGACCCATCAGGGGATATGACCATTAACCTTTGTGTAGACAAGTCTGTAGAAAATACCACTCCGTCTTTCATCTGTTGCTTAAATATATTGTACTTCACAACGATACCAGATGTATTAACGGATGCTCACACAAATAGATGGTAACAGATAAATAGGCGTAACCAAATGAAATAGGTTAAATCAAATAGGTTAAATGAAATAGGTTTAAAAAAATCATTAAATAAAAACTGATAAAAGCACAGAAATTTTCAAGGATACTTTATGCAGTGTGCTTGTCTTAGGTGAGAGGAAGGTGAGAGGAAGGAAAATGAAGGAAATCTTCCGACTTCAGATACTCTCACTCCGATGATGGAAAACGGAGGTGGATTTGGATGGTTAATTCCAGCCGGAAAATGTGTCACAAGTGTTGGAATCAGGTATAATCTGGGAGGAAGAGGCTAGTGACCTCAAGAGGGGTCTTTGGGGTGAGGAGTGGGGGAGGGATGCAGTATAAAAAGGTTACCACTTGGTACTACGTGGTAGTTTTAGAAGAGTCATGGTTAAAGGTTGATAGTCGTAATTGCTTAGAAAACCACTAAAGGTTACATGAACAATAATAAAGGTTAAATACTTTTTTTAAAGTAAATTCCAGAGATAGGTAAATTGGCTATATAGATAGATAGACATTATGGTTGGCTTATAGGGAATTAAAAACAATTTTATTTCGATACGGTCAAATTTGTCACTTGGTTGATAAGGTCAAAAATATTATATACCAAGACATTTTAAATTTAATTAGTTAGATATTCCAGATTCCTGAATATGTTTTAAAAGGTAAGAAATTATGAGTATTGAATCCATCTGTAAGTAGTAAATTGGCTTCTGTCTGTGGTTTCTACATGAGGAAAACTTTATAGACTTTGTTGGC
>KN892234.1:29621-40850 GCA_000934455.1 Apostichopus parvimensis
CCCAGGTCACTTAGCAAAACAAAATATAATTTAAGCTACATTGATTAGATGATTCTGGGTATTGTATCTGGATATTGTCTAAATTCTTGTAACTTTAGAAGCTGGTTGGGAAAATTTTGTATTGTCCATTATAGATTGTGTAGAATCTAGCATTTACTTAAAACCAGCATATTCTACATTAATTACATATGCACTGTTAGCCTGTTACCATATGGTATAATAAATGCAGGAGTGGCTGAAGGTTTTCTTGGTAATGGCAATAATTAAAAAAGAGAAATTCTTTAAATTAAATTAAAATAAAAAGTCAGCAGGCTTGGTCATTAGTTGCCTTGTGAGTTTATACATGGAATGACCTGATTGACAGAACTGAAGAAAATGAGGAATATGTCCTGAAGTCAAATACAAGAACATCAGAAAAGAGTTTCAGATACCTTGACCATTGCAAATATACTCCGTAATCTGTTGAAAAGTTGATGACAGTTAACAGTTATTAGTGGAAATGGAAAGTCCTCTCAGCCACCTAAAAGAGCATAAGGTCAAATCCTGTGACAATTAGAGACATAGAAATGCCATTCATATAATAAATGAGTTTAAGAGCTTACAAAGTTTTCAGAATTTGGCCTTTGTTGACCTCAAATGACTGTCCACCATCACAGAAAAAAATGAGTTCTTCTACTCAATATGGTGCATCCACATACTAATACAGTATAATATTCATCCACCTTACGCTTTTTAGTTATAATGTTGACAAGGTTTTCAGACTTTGACCTCTGTTGACCTCCACAGAAAACAATAGGGTTCTTATATTCTATAAAGTGCATCCACAAACCAAATATGAAGTTCACCGACCTTTTATTGAGTTATCCTGTTCACAAGCGAAGGCAAAACACACACACACATGCCATCACCATCGCATAGATTCCTTTTACCTCTGGCAAGGAATCAGAAAGCACACATGCTCCTGTATAAGTACCAATTTTCTGAAAATTTATGTAATTAAATAGTTTTGGCTGCTATGTAGTGAGTGATCTGTAAAAGAGGTAATCTTACCAGTTTCAATCATTTCTGTCATTCCAACAACAACTTGACGCAGGAAAAGATCATGTACACACATGTACAATAAATGAATGATAATAAATGAGTTAAATATCATCTGTAGTGACATAAGCAGGGCACAATTTACTTGGTATGTGAGAAAATATGCAAAAAAAGGCCAAAATGGGTAAATTTACTATGAAAAGTTACAGAACCTTCAATATTATTTTCAAAACATTCATAGACCAAACAACAGAAGACGAACAAAAATTAAAACTGTTAAACTATGTTTGTAAAAACTAACAATGATAATTGATTTCCTGCTAACATCAATGGGTACAGTACTAGATATGACTATGTGTGTTTGCCAGGATTTGGTACAGAACTACACATGATCACAGCATTGTGACCTCTGTGAACTGAAATTAACACCCCTATGGCAATATAAATATGTATATATGATACCCTCCAAATGATAATAGAGTATATCAATCAGGTATGTTACAGAATAAAAATCAGGGCAAAGTTTACCAGTGAACCATACAAAACCATGTAGCTATGAAGTAATAGTATACAGATACATGGTCTTCCACTAAAAACCATAAAGCTATGCGGCATCTATGGTATTCCACTCATTCAGTTGGACAAGATTTGATTAGGCAGTAAAATTGATAAATTTGAAAGAGTTACACAGTACTTGAGGACCCAATCATTATTTAGAGCTGGTTGCTCAAATGCACAAATCTCCTTAATCCCCCTATAGATCACACATCCCCATATGCACATATTCCCCACAAATCCCCCTTTGCACAAATCCCCATATTTGTTTTTTTTGCTTGTGACCTGGTCACACAACTACACACAATGGATTAACAGTACTTAAGCCTCAAGTCCCTCATGTTTTACCTAAATTTCAATACAACTATTACTGTAAGTTAGAAAGGGCAGAATGAAGCTTTAAATATCGACTTTACCATACCAACTGACCATAGCCCCCCCCCAACCCCCTCCAAGATGGAATGGTTCTACAAACAGGTGGTCTATCATACAGCTGCAAAATTTGTCCAATTACATATTCATCATGGATATTGTCTGCTTCAAAATTTAAACTAAAATTCTATTCAGGTTTTCTTTATTTTTAATTAATTTATCTATCATACCAGATATTTTTTCGAGTTGACCTTTTGATTTAAAGGAACTGATTCACCTATGGATGATAGTATCATACAGTGACTGACTGTGAACAACAGTGAAGTAGGTATTACAACACACTTAAAGGTAATTTCTTAAAGTATAGGATGACACCAAGGAAAAACATCCTAAAGGTTTATAGGTCTTTGAAGCTTGTTATAAGGTATGTCACCCAGGGCACCCTCTCCTCCCCCCCCCCCCCTCCCACCCGATAGTTTACTCAGCCTATGGCAAAGTTGCATTAAAAACAGACAACATCTTGGAGGTCTGGTACGTGTAGGTTCATGCTCCTATTAAAGGTACTCACTTCTGAATGACCATGCACAAGAGTTTTTCTCTAGACTATACCTTCACACAAGTTTAGTATTAAATTGAGTAGGTGGGTAAAATATATACGGGGATAGCCTACCTATGGTCAAGTGCCAAAATATTTTAGTAATTTTTAAATTATTTTACTCCTAGGAGTGGGAATGGGGGGAGACTGGGAGAGGATGGGTCGTCTGGTCATACTTGATGAACACTATAGACATCCCATTGGAATTATTTGGTGCTATTAGACACATATCTTGTCAATATAAATCCAATGCTCAACTGCTCAATTATTATTATTTCTTTTGGCATAAATATATCTGTAAAAAGCAAGTTTTCAAAACTTTCATTGTGACAAACAATTGCCAATGATATTTCAATAGACACAATGAACTGACCTTGTCTATGGAGTACAGCACCCTGTTCTATGAAGCTGATTGTGTTTCAATGCAAAAGAAGTGTGACCTTAGCAGGAGGGGATTGACCTATTATCTGGTTAGGTCTCTCCCCCTCAGGGAAATATTGGTAGTAGGCATGGAGAATACAATGTATGGAGATATTTATATGGATATATATACACCAGTTTTCCCCTCAATTCTTGGACAAATATTCCAAGAACTATGAAAAATTGCAAAATAGAAAAATCGTGCACACCTGGAAAACAGAGGAATATTTTGGTTGGATCACACGATAGTATGACATCATTTGCATGAACAAAATATATATATTTATATTGTGTTCTGCATGTTTACCTCGATATTTCATGATAGTATCACTTCAAAGGGGCAATATAGTTATAAAACTTGAAGGTCTTGTATCAAGGCAAGGCCTTCTCACATGACTTTTCAACAATTATTGCCTGGTCATTTGTAACTTGTTATACCCTTACACACAAGTGTGTGTAATTCACACAGAAGCTCCCTCCCAGGTTACTACAGTGTGCACCATCTATGTGTCCCCTGGGTGTCTTCCCATATGGTGCCATCATGTGCCACAAACTGGTGCAGCAGCTACATTTACAAGTTACCCTGCAGGTCCCTATACACCCGGGTGAAGAGAGGCGATGATTCAAGGAATTGTCTGGTGGGAGATTTTAGTATATGTGTGTGTTCAAAATGGCTTCACAATATTTGAACACTAAATTATACCCTGTTTATATATAATTACTCTGTGGGTCATTTCAAGTTCATACTTTACCTTGAAACCTATGCTATTTTTCTTTCCCTTTTTAAACACTTTACAATAAATTCTCAGAGTAATTCAAGGTTATGCCATGGAACCAGTTTTGCCTTCTTTTCTATGCTTTGTATTTAAAGCCTATACTCAAACTGTATGGCTTCATGAATGCCATTACAAAACATTGACGCTGTGTGGGCAGGGTACACAAGTTTATATGTACATGTGCATTTTTTTTAAAAGAGATTTTTTTTACTTTTCAACAAAATGCTCTGCCTGTAAGGCTGTCACAATGAGGTTTTTAGTTAAAATGAAAACAGACTTTTGTCAATACAATACTTTGAAAAAGACACAATACAAAAACTACACTTCTTCAACAGAGTAAAAATAAAATTTAAAATCATATTTAATACAAAATACCACTGAGATCAGCCATGCAGTAACCTTTCAAAAAGAAAGAAATGGCAAATTTGAAAGTAATTTACAAAACATGCAATTTTTTACAAAAGATAACAAACAAGGGAGTGAAAGACAATGGAAACAAAATAAATAATACCCATGACCACCCACACAGTCTGATCAACATCTAGGGCAAAGATGAACAAAGTTTAAAGGTCTTAAAGCAGTACACATTAATCCACATACAAGACACAGTTATGACATGGTATATATACGCAATATATACGTAACTGAAGTGGCATTTTACCTTAGCTGGGTTAATGCTCACATATTATTACCAAGGGCTTAATATTAAAATGTTGGTTTACGCCCTGCATCATTAGTAATGTAGTTTAGAACTACTTTTGAAAATGATACACAACCCAAAATTCTGACATACTTTGTTGTTTTAATACTCTTAGAACTTTTTGATCATGAGTTAGCAAAACAACAACATTTTGATGCACCTGTGCACAAGTAATCTATGCAATGGAATAAATTATTAAATGGATCTTTCTCACCTATAAAAATGTGCATCTCCATATTTTGTACTAAACTGGATGCATTTGGTATATTATTAACTGGATCTTTCTCTAAAGGTTTTAATCTTACAACTTGTTCTCTCATATTTCTTCATAATTTTATAGAAATGTGTAATTTTTTATTGATTTTCTCTGAACAGAATGCCTTTATCTCTTTTCCTCGTCAGTTGAAACTTATCATCATTCCATAAAACTGCCGGCAGTAAGACCTGGTGCAATCTCCAACGAAACAAGGGATTTAAATCACATCTACCAGATTTGCACGCCAGACTGGGATTTGGAAGATCAGCTTGTGTGTTACCATGGATACTACCAAAACTTTTTATTACTTGGCCACAAGGACAGTAGAAATGGTTGGTCAGTCTATTGTGACAACGACAATCGATTATCAAGACGGTGTTACATGACACCGCCAGACTCTTCTTGCCTGTGTCACATGTTTAGCTATGTTGGCCATATATGTGGTAAGCAAATATCATTACCTATGAATATATTAGGTAAATATGAATATTTAGATCTATTTTAGGTATATATGAATATTCATATCCTACCATTTGATTTATGGCTACAGATACCACACACAGAATTAGGAGGGTTCAAAATCAATTTAAAGGCATTGAAGACTCGCCCCAAACCGTGTGCCGTGCTCTGAAAAAGTTGACTTTCCCTTGCTTGCAAGTGAAGTTTTCTTCTTGTCGCTACAAAATGCAGACAGTAATGAAACGTGATACCTTGCTTTCTTTAGCTGGACCTGAGATGTCCATCGCTGTATCGTTTGTACAATGTGCTATGGGTATTGACCGCAGCTGTATGTACTGACTGTACACTAGTGTCTAATAACCGACGGTAGCAAGCTGTGTGTGTATTTTCTGGGATCGATGGTGGTGTCTGACACTTCTGTTACACCTCATTCGAAACTAGGTCAGATTACCGGCATGAGACGTTTCTTTGTGCGCAAGTCTTCACACCCTTTAAGGCAAAACACTAAGTGAGGGTCTCATCCGTCATGTAACCCCCTCCTGAATGTTATCTATTTCAACACGACAGACATGTTTTAACAAAACTTTAGCCGATAGAATGATTCTGGTTGTGCTTTACGAAAATTAAATGCATTTTTTTTTATTGGCTCAGGATTGCTGACACAATGTACTGTTGCTCCGCTTCTCCTCTTAAAGCCATAACGACAAAATCTTTGGGGAAAAAAAGAAAAAAAAGGTATATTTTGCTTTTATTCACAGACTTTTCCAACTCTATACAGTCACAAGAGGATGCTCTTAGCAACCAGACCAGTGAACCAGATATCAACCGTGAGGTTCTGAAATATCTTGCCATCGCCATATTTCTGGGAGCATTCCTCACCCCAGTGCTGCTGGGAATATGCTGCTATTATTGTGAGGAAGAGGAAGAATGCCCCAATGAACACCCCCCATCTGGTGAGACACATGCTCCCAATCTGGAACACACCATTAGTGTCGTGGGGAGAAATCCAAGCTCAAGTGCCTCAGAGTTAGAGTTAGCGGGCAGGGAAGAAATACCACCTTCGTACGGAGAGTGCAATGAAACCTTTGAAACGATTGTCGAAGAAGAGACCACCACCTGATGGGTATTCTTGCCAACGGAAATCCAAAATTATGCAACTTTTAAACTTTTAAAAAGTAATTAATGGAAATATAAATAAAATTGTGTATATTTTTTTCTTGTGATACCTGCCAAACTTATTAAGATTCTATGACAATACATAAACTTTATTCATTTATTAAAAGAAAGCATACAAATGAAAAATTGGAGAGGAGACAAAAATTGGAGAAGAAATAACTAATAAAAAAAAAAAAATTGTGAAAATATAGGACGTTGATGAAAGTTTTCATATGGATATCTTTTTTCAACAAACATTTACAAAGTACAATACCATGATAGTGTGGAAGTGTGCATTAGAATCTACTCCCCCTTTACACTGAAACTTTATATGAAATGTACATCAAGCTTTATTAAAAAAATAATAAAAGTCGATTTAACAATGATGATGATGATTTGAGATCTGATCAAGTTTTTCTGTTCTTCCAAACCTGCTGTATAAATGTATAAATATGTTTTTTTTTCTTTTCTACAGGTATATGTATATCAATTTAAATAAAAGAAAAACAATATTTTCATAGTTTTTAATGAATTTCTACTAGTTGTTTCATAAGTTAGTAAGGAATATATTGTTTGTATGAATATTTGCTTTGTATAATTGATTTATCTCAAATAATAATCATAATAATGTTAAAGGAAAAGATATTTCTCTACCAGGGTTATTCCATATTAAGAAAAAGGGGTCTATTGTTTCTAAATTGTTCTCTGTATCCCCGTTACACACAAAACCAGCTAAGTTTGACTCTATCATGAGGGGGGGGGGACTTTAGAAAGGTTAGTTTGTCTGTAATGAGTTTAATACTTATATTGCTGAAATAAACTGAATAAACTTTGCTATTTACTTCACCTACCTAGTGCATCGTATATAGAGAATACAGTATAATTATTGATATTATTCCACATTCCCTAATATCAATCAAGTTAAATGGCTTCATTCAAGCAATAAATTTAGTGCTCAAATATTGAGTAGCAGTAGAATTTTATCTCTTATAAAAAATGCTGTGGTTGAGGTTCCTGTGTCAATAACTGCAATACATCTTTACACTTGTAAAAGAATTTAACCAAATATTTGTCTTTCATCAGAATATCTCTTTCTATGCCGATAAAAAAAATTGAAGTTTTCAGACTTACCTGCCACCGAAATGATGTGGGTAGGCTACTTCCATGGATGCTAATTTCCATACAATCCACTTGTAATGATTCTCCACCCACTCGGAAGAAATCAGAGATGGATCAACACCGGGAGTGTCCATGAACGCACTGTTCAAATATGAAACAAAAATTTGAACGAAAGATTAATATAAATTTAATCAAAGTTTCTGCCTTCTTTTAATGATTCTCCACCCACTCCGAAGAAATTAGAGATGGATCAACACCTGGAGTGTCCATGAACGCACTTTTTTAAAGATGAAACAAAATATGAAATATAAATATAAATTAAAGCAAACGTTCTGCCTTCTCTTAAGCCAAAACATATCAATTTTTGTCATGAGATGACTGAATACGCTTTACAGCGATGAGACATGGTAAGATGTTTGTACATTTTGAAAAAAGGATGTTGAATTTGAAAACTTTTCAAGGAAAGTATCTTACTTTAAACACAGAAACTTGGAGAAATTTTAAAATATTGTCATTAAGAAATAACGGAGAGATTGTAAGCACGAAGACAGGTGGTAGTTAAACAATAAATCAAAGACAGCCGGTATTTCTTTTTTCTGCATTGATGATGATTATGAATTGTATCGTCTGTGGTTGCACTGTGCAAATAAAACTCAAGTCAAGAAAACATTACATTGATCAGTGTTGGAGTCTAGTGAAGAAATTAGTATTTCCTACATGGTGCCAAATTTAAGTAACTTCAAGACCAGACTCTCCAGGGCAAAAAAATTGGTACTCCTATACGGTTCAAAAATTTAAGTATCTTCACGACCAGGCTCATCCAGGGCAAAAATTGCAACACTTGTACGGTCCAAACATGAACTATCAAGACCAGGCTCTCCAGGTCCAAAATTGGTACTCCCACATGGTCCAAAAATTTAAGTATTTAAGTAAAAATTGGTTCTCCTACATAGTCCAAAACTTTAAGTATCTTCAAAACTGAGGCTCTCCAGGGCAAAAATTTGTACCCCCACATGGTCCAAAAATTTAAGTATTTAGGTAAAAATTGGTACTCCCACATGGTCCAAAATATAAAGTATCTTCACGAGCAGTCTCTCCAGGGCAGGACTGTCACTTTTAGTTTATACTGTTGACCTACCTCGTAAATTCCTTTACACCGGCTGCCCCGTCATCACCAAGAATGAGCCTCCCTCCATCACCAGATAAGATGCCGTCTGAACTCGCTAGAGGCTCCCGACCGAAAAACTCCGCCCCCTCGAACCTGTAAGATGATGCAGACTCGGCAGAAATAAGCAAGGTGCTAGGGAGGACACCAGCGGAGAAAATCTGTCGAGAATCAGAACAAAAAATGCTGCCAATTTTCGGTAATGGGGATTGGGGGGTTTTCAAATGCTGAAGCTAGACATATTGAACTTCTTAACTTGAACTAATAATGAGGGCAGAGGTTTAGGTGTCAACAATGTTAACGTTCCACCTTGTAAAAATATGAAAAAAAGAAAGAGAAAGTGCGAGGTTTTTAGATTGGCACTAAGACATCACCCTTTTACAAAATGACAACTCCCAGACATGACTTTAAAAGTAGGATAACTCCAAAACAGAACAAGGATTTTCTAGCTGTTTGGAGGGGGGGGGGGGGGAGGGAGGGAGTTGGTCTTCACAGAGATGTCTGTCACATAAACCAATGATCATAGCTCGGTTTGTGTCCCTTTTCAGTTAAAAGTTGATGCGATGTTCACAGACGACGTTTATAATTGATACAAGCGTGATGTTGTCGTGTACCAGTGGTTGATACTATTGTGATGATATGCGTATATATATTTTGTATATACCAGCATTTGACAACTCATAACAACCTGTCCTTCAGGGCATCAGAGGATACAAAGAAAGAATTTAACAAAATTTAGTATTTCCTAATTTTATCTACTAATGTGTACATGCCAAAAAAAAAGAAAAATAGTCAGGCTGTTAAATACACATTAATTTTTCTGTACAAGGAATAATGTGTATTTGTTGGACCTGACTCACAGATTAACAAACCACACTTCAAAGCTTCAAATAACACCCTTGTCTCATACTACGCTATAACAAATTCAATTCATTTAGAGAATAACAGGTTTACTTCAAATTCATGATACAGAACCATAGAATGATAGAAACTTTAAATGTACTTTTATTTCAAAGATAAGGAGAAGGCAGTGAGGGCGAGGGATGGATAGGGTAAGGTAAGAGGTAGCAAGAAAACAACATGACACTTAGTTCAGTAAACAGACAAATTCTCACCTCTCCTTCACTGTGGTTTCTTGGTAGTTCATGGTTTAAAGCCTCCCTGAGGGTTATTCTGCCTTTATCAACCTTCAGTTTACTGAGAGCACCTCTCACTGGTTTGATCAGAAGTTTCTGGATGAAAACAAGGAAAGAAATACTATAAAACATCTTCCTTAGAGCATCCGGACAAAAATGTTTGTAGGTACAATGAAGTTACTTTAACACACAAAATTTGAAAATTTGAAAATGAAATAACCAAACCATCAAATGGTCAGTATTTAAATTACAAGACAATCTTTCATGCTACCACCACCATCCCATCACAAATGTGAAACACACAAGCAAAATTCAATTTACAAAACAGGAATGTCAGTTTGTTTCCGCTTGTCAATAAGCAGTCAAAATTCTGATTCTGTTTTAAAGTGTCCAGTCCCTTTGTTGAAACATTGCCTTCTTAAGTGGCAAATTAGAAACGCAAAACACTCTTGGTAAAATCTTGGACCAGCTACGAAGAACGCAACCTGGAGAAACCAGCTTGCATCTCGCATCCGAAGGAAAAAATTAAGTGATGGTGAACTATGAAGAAAGTTTGAAAATTTTTTTGTATCTGGTCTATGATATGTAAAAGCATCTTTCTTTTCACCAGAGAAACTCACACAACAACAAAATAGCAGCAAGTCAGCTCATACGAGACAATAGTAAGCAATAATAGGTTCAAGTAATATAGACTCACCTTTTTACTCTGAATTCTCTTGGTTTGAGCCAGTCTCGCAATCTGCCAAATTAACTTCATGTCTACATCTTCATTCTCAGCCTCTTCTTTCAAATGTTCCTTTACGTGTCGTTGTCTCTCAAATATTTTTGCTTCTTTAGGAGGTTGTCTATGTGTAGTAACAAAAAAATGAAGGTAAAGCCATGAATTTAAAAAATAGGCAGAAAAACACAATAATAAATTTTTGGAGGACGGTTGGATGTGAAGGGGTAATGTAGAGGACACTCTCTCTGCACTTTTGCATTCTTATATATACTGCATACAAATTTCAAGAAATATTATAAAATGCTTACAATAGGCAAAATAACTAAAAGCATTGTAGTCACAGAAAAGTAACAACAGGAAATCATTTACATTCCATCTTTTTATCTCCAGTTAGCAGCAATGACGTTGTTAAAGTGACAATTGATTGTCTGAAACCAAAAACGGCTGCTGGTTATGATGAAATACGCCCGGCCGTGGTTCGTAGTGTTATTCATCTCATTTCAAAGCCGCTAACTCATATCTGCAATCTATCGTTTGCTGGTGGTACTTTTCCTGATATCTTAAAAATCGCAAAGGTTATACCCATTTATAAAAAATGCACTCACTGTCAGTTTATTAACTACTGCCCAATCTCTGTGGTACCATACTTTTTCAAAAATCATAGAAAGAATCATGTTCAACAAGATCCTAGTTTTTCTTAACAAACACCACATTTTGTCAAACAGCCAGTATGGTTTCCGTCCAGGATATTCCACTGAACTC